>QJNZ01000827.1:0-20122 GCA_004155055.1 Monosporascus sp. CRB-8-3
CAATGCGATATGTTGTTGTTGAGTTATTTGAGTTTGTTGTTGCGGAGTGCCAAAAAGCGGCTCGCTCATATGTGTCTCTCGCTCATATGTGTGGCACGTTATTCCGTAATTATAAAATCTTTACGGCGGATTTTGATTTTAAAGTTTTTAAATTTTATAAAATTTTAAAACGAATTAAAAATATTAATGCATCCGTTAATTTAACTAACTTTTCCTAAAAAAATCGGATTCTGCTTTTAATTCATACATACGATTTAATTTTTATAAATAAATATAATTAAAAGTTGGACAATTTTAAAATAAAAAATATCAAGCGTAAAAAAGAATTATTAGGAAAACTAGATATAAACGGCAATAGGTTTAAAAATTTCGATATTTAACTTTTAGCCGGATATAAATTAAAGGATTACGAACGATAATTTATCCGGCTGTTTCGGATTACGAAAACCGTTTAGAATTTAATTAGGAATAGTAATCGATAAGGGTATAACTATGGAATTTAAACTTAAATTAAAGTAAAACGCTTACGAAAAGGTTAGGGTTTAGTAAATCTCAGCAACCGAGATATATAATCCATTAATTTATTTAATTTTATTATATGGTTACGTCTTCTTTATGCAGATTGGCGAATATTATTAAAAAACCTTTTCAACGTATTTATTACTCTATATATGAGGGTTAATGTTACCTTAAAATCTTTTAAATAGATCTTATAAACGGTAGTGTTTTTACTATCTAATAAATTCTTTCGTTTAATTTTCCTATTAAACCTTAATTAGTTTATTTAAGGTTATTTAGAGATTTCGTTATTTATGCAAGTAAAATTCTTGAATCTTTTAAGATTTTTTCGTTTTATAATAATTATCGAGATTTGCAAATGAAATAATAATTTATCTAAAACTTTACCTAAGCTTTAAGGTTATTAGTAATATAAAAAATAATATTAAAACGGGGAAAAAGATCGTATATCTTTATAAACCTTTAAGCGTAATTAAGAAATTCTTTTAATAATTTCTCGGATTTTAATTAAAACCTTTTTATTAGTTGCTTATTAGATTTTTATAAAATATTAAAAGAAAGACGGTATTTTACGTTAAAGTAAACTCTTAATTCCGAATTTCTTAAGGTTATTTTAAGTATTTTTAATTCCTTTAAAAAAATGTTAAAAATATATACCGCGTTTTTATTCGTATTTTTAATAGCTTTATCTATAATACAATATTTGAATTAAAGGAAATGCTTACTTTAAAACATATTTTTTTAAATGGTTTCGTAAAATTATAGTAATTTAATAAAGTTAATAATGGTATAGAAAATTTTATAAAGGTTTTAACGTAATTCCTAATATTTTTAATAACATTGAAAATTGTAATTAAAATTACTTGTAATTGTTAATGTAATTTTCGAAAATATTAACCGGTTTTAAGTATACGGATTAATTCTATAAAAACTGCAACTGGATTTTATAAAGATAGTATTATATATTACAGAATCTTACCAGGATTTTGTTAAAATAGTACCTACGTTATCACGTTAAATAATGAGTAGTAAAATATTACAATATAATACTAATAAGATTACAAATCCTAAGAAGTCTATATAAGGTATAATAATGTAATAATAATATTTAAAAACATATTGAACGATATAACGTTATAAAATAAGTTTAAATACCGGCGATAAGCACCTAGGTTTGTAATATATGTCGAATTATAGAAAATATTTAAAATCTCGTTAAAAATCGTTAATATTAAAAGAATAAATTAGTTTACGAAGAGGTTAAGTTTTAGTAAAATATTTCAATTAAAATAATATATTATATTTACTTATTTAGCTAAGGTATAGGGGTCCATATCTTTTAAATATTATATATAATATAGAACTAAATAAAAACTACAAGGATCAGTAATTATAATACTTATGTATGCGTTCTTATATTATGTTAAATATAAGTTTTTAAGATTGCTTAAGCTTATACAATTTAAATTAAAAAATGGTATTATTAAGCCTTATAAGATTATTAGCTTAAGAGTTAATAGTCTAGGTATTTCTTTTATCTCTATATACTTAAGTACCCTGGTTTAATTATGTATAAATAATAGTTCGTTCGAATCTCTGTTAAAACGACCTTTTTTTAAGGACTATATTTTTTAAGAAACTTAAATTAACTTTCGGCCTTGGCTTTATCGATATATTGGTAATAATTAAATTAGTACGATAAAGGCTTTAAGAACTAATTAAAATAATTATATATATAGTCGTAATTTTTTACAGGTTTTTTAAACCTCGTATTACGTTCTTTACCCGCTTTTATTAAAAAAAGCGGGTTTTTAAAAATACTTCCCGGTTACGTTATATAATCCTTTATATACATAGTTAATAAATAAAATAGTTATATATATAGTTGACTACTCGAATAATACTAACATTATATAAATCTTATAATTCTTAAATTAATTTAATTTTCAGTTTAGTTTTCGTTTTTAAAATATATATATATATATATTCCGTTTACGGCTACAAATTTATATATATTTTATAAATACTTATATCTTTTAATTAATTCCGTTCTTTTTATTACCCGGTATTTATTTTAAAGATTTATAAAAGAATATATTTCATATAATCTCAAATTCGTATTTAAAAAATCATTTAATTTTAATAAGTAATATTAATAAAATATTTAAAATAATTTTTTTTTATATAATTAATATAGAAAATATTAATATTATAGATATTTTAAAAATATGTTCTAAATCTGAACGTTAAACTTAAGTTTTAATTCATTATTATTATTATCAATTAAAAAACCTTATACTTTTAAAGAAGTAATAGTATTTTATAATAAGAAAATATTAAGATCTTAATTCTTCCTAGAGGAAACGTAACCGTGGAACCAAATTAAACTAATAGATGAATTGTACTATCGGTTGCTAAGTTTTACTAAAACCTAACCTTTTCATAAACTGCCCAGTTATGCCCTTATCGAAAACTATTTTTAATGGAATTTTAAACGGTTTTCGTAATCCGGAATAACCGGACAAATTATCGCTTATAATTTTCCGTATATCGATTTAAAAGTTAAATTTCGACGTTCTTAAGCCCGTTATCATGATCCTTTAGTTTTACCAGCAATTTTTCTATAAGCCGAATATTCTTTAATATAAATTTACGTAAAAATCGATTATTTCCGGCATTTTGAATTAAATCGTATTCGAAAATTAAAAGTAAAACCCGATTTTTTTCGGAAAAGTTATTAATATCGACAAAGATATCCATATATTTTATTTAATCGATTATTTTATTTAAATCGGATAACTTAATCGATATCGTTTTTATCGAAATTTCGGAAATACGGAATATTAAAATTTTATATTCGAACTTAACCGGTATATTTTAATTATATTAATTAATACAAATTTAAAAAAGTACCTTAAAATTAATCGAAATTTAAAAAGTTATAAAACTAGCGAAAAGTCGCAAAGTAGTTATTTTATACGAACTTAAGGTTTACCGCGAAGAGCTTAACATCTCCTAAGGTATTATCTAAAATTCCCCCTGCTAAACCGTAAAATCGAAAGCCATAAAGTTTATCAGGGTTAAAGCTTATCGACATTATACAATCGCTTTCGGAATAAGGCTTTTCGCAACTAAAGTACAATCTATCGTTATGGTAAAAACTATTAATAATTACCATATTCGAAAATATTGGGTAAAGTATTTATCGTATTAATTATTAATATAATTACTTTGTATAAGTAGCTTAGCCTGGATAATACAGATTAAACTCAACGACTTTATATTAAGATCTTAATATATTTTAGTATTTATATATTTTATAAATATAATTTTATATATATCTTTAAACTTGCTTATTATATTACGTATTAATATTATATTTTACTAAACGAAAGTCTAATAAATTATACTATAACTATTCTATATTAATTAAAAATAACCTTTAATACTATTTAATGTTTTTTTAAAGAGTAAATTTAAATAAAAGCGATTTTATTAGAATAAATAAAACTATAGTAAAAGTAATAGGCCGTTAACTACTGCTATAAAACGTATAATTACTATATAAATTTAAATTTAAATTTAAAACCGTGAAATTGTTTAGTTATTCTCTATTATAATTAACGATTTATTATAATAAAAAACGCAATTAAACTGGTCGTGAAAATATTTACTATTATTATTAATTTTATAAAAACTAATAAAAATAACGAGGGCTATATTTTAAAGTCAAGAATAAAAAATGTTCAAGTATTATAAACCAGATAAATATTTATCGCTAATTTTATAAAAGTTTATATTATCGTTAATACGATTTCTTATTTCCTTACGTTATATATATTCTCCTAGTTAGGTTTTATTATATAACGAATTTTACTTATACTAATTCTTATTAAAAGCAATGTATATAACCGGTTTTTAATAAATCTAATATTATATCAAATTTCTAAATGCATTTAACACGGTAAAAATAGTTAAAAAATACCTTTAAATCTACTACGAAACGATTAAAACTTTACTTAATTTAAAAATAGCCGCGTTTCAAAAAAGAAAATGAAAAGAGGAAAATAAAAAGAATAAAATAAAAAACGTAAATTTTAAATTGAAAGTAAATTACATTATAAAAAGACTAATAGAATATAAGATTTAAAATTTTACCCTTTAATTTAAGTTTATATATATTTTTAAAAGCCTTTATTATATATAACTGGGTTAAAATATATGATTATTAACTACTTTTTACTGTTTTAATAGGGGGTAATATTGATTTATGTTATTTTTTATACGGCTTTTATTATAACGCTATCCGCAACCTTCTTTTTAACCACTTACAATTTAATACTAAACCTTACAGTCTTAATATATTATAACTTAATAATTCTTTTTTAATATCGTTAAAAAGATAAAATTTAATTGAAAGATTCTGTTTTAACGTAGTATACTAGTTTAAAAAAGTATCGATAAAGAATATATTAAAAGGATGATTTTTAATATGTTTTTTAACCTTATATATTGCATTACATAGTAATAATAAGTATAGTATATCTTGTTAAGTATTATTTCGTTAACATTAATACTTTTCTAAAATTAATATAAAAATACGTACTTTAAATTTAAAATAAAACCTTATTTTTAAATACCGTTATATTAAAAAATAAATTAAATATACACCTTCATCTTTTTACGAAGTTTTTAACGATTAATATGAATTATTAATTAGGACTGTTAAAAATAACCTAAAAAATTCAATATTTAGTCATTCAGTATTTCTATTTTTTCGGTTTATTTTTAACATTTAATTAGATTTATCATTTAAAAATTTATTAATAAATATTAATATTTAATATCCTTTATAAATTACTATAAACTGTGATAATATTTCGTTTATTTAATAAAACTTCGAGTTAAATATTTTAATAAAAATAATAACGTACCACATAAGCGAACTGTACATACAATCGATCTGTACCCTTTTTTCTATTATTTTAACTCTTTAACTTTAATCACTTATTTCTTAACAACCATAATATGGAACGGCTTATAAAAAAAACGAAAATAAACTTAGCCGTTTAGATTAAAAAACGAAACGCGAAACTTAGTTATAAAAAACTTAATTCTATTTATAATATCCCATTTATTACCTTAAGAACGCAAATTAACGGCAAATACGCTTAACCCGATACCGTCCTTAATTCGCGGAAATTAACGCCGATTAAAAAAAAATCGATTGTCGAACAAATCCTTAACCTAAATATACAAACGTTTCCCGTCCGGCATTAATATATTAAACATATAACGAATTTGTTACTTACGTAACGTATTATAAAACGCGTTAAGGTTAACTAAGTATTTAATTTTATTAAACAGTAATATAAATTTAAAACGCGTTTAAATCGAAAAATAAATTATTAACGGGTTTTATATAAAAATCAAAAGGTTTTCGGAGATAATTTAAACTTATTCGGGTTATAATTACGAAATACGGTATTATGGAAAAGGATATTTATAATTTTAATAAAATAAGATTTTTAAAATTTTTTTTTATAATAACAGGTATAGTAATTATAAATAACGAAAAACGTAAAAAACCTAAATAAAGTTAACAAAGAAATAAAAAATAATTTACAGTAATATAAATTATTAACTTTTAAAATTAAGCTTTACCCTTATTTATTATCTTTGCCGGGAAGAATTACCTTTTTCGCTAGTTCGCCAATAATTTACTTTTACCCGATTAGAAAATTATTATAAGCAAAACCGGCTGGACAATAAATAAATTAGATTTAAAATAAATTAAATATTTCGATAAATATATTAAAACGTATATTAAAAGCTCAAAACGTTTTTTTATCCTTAACGGTTACGAAAACCACTATTTAATCGAATTCGAAAATTATTACAAAATTAATAATATTATTATATTTTATATACTTACCTATTTTTTTTTATCGGCTTGAATATTTAAACGTATCTTATTTTTCCGTATTAAAACACGTTTATTTGCTATATATCGAAAATCTTATATAACCTTACGTTACTTATATTACTAAAGAAAATTTTATCGCCGGTTTTTACAACACGTTTAAAGCTGCTATAACAATTAATAATATTAAATCCGGATTCATAAAACCATAATTTATTTTATTCGATTTTAATTACGTCCTTTCCAAGGTAAAAGTTCCAGTTATGCTTATACCAACTATTTTTCTATTTACCTTTATTCATTCCGTTATTTCCCCATTTGCAAAAACTCTTAAAAATATTACTAAAGTAACTTAATAGGAACGTTATTTACAAAAGAAAATTAAAAATCACTGAGATAACTTATCGATAAAGATACTAAAATCGGTTAATTCTTTAATAAAAGGTAACCTATGACTTTTGCACGAAATGAACCACGTCCTTAATAAACGCCGGAAAACCAAAAATAAATATTTTAAAAAAAAAAAAAAAAAAAAAAACACTTACTGTAAAAAAAACACAAATTTTTATAGTTACAAAAGAAAGTAATAATAAAGAATCGCAACTGGCAACGGCCGAAAAAGGTCGTCACGAAAAGGTTCAGGTAAAGGAACGTAAATATAACGTTTACGGTAAGCCCGGATATAATACGCATATTTATAAGGATGATATAAAGGCATTTAACGATAGAAAATCCGATTAATTTAAATTAATTTAATATGTTATAATTATTTAATTCGAAATTGCTGTCGTAACGTATTAAAACGTGTACAACTCGCTTATATATACAATTCGCTTATATAGTACGTTATATATTATATTATAAATTCTTTTTAGTTAATAGCTTTCTAATAGTAAAAGATAATTATATCGAACTTAACTTATTATGTCTTTTTTTTCATCTAGTCAAGTATACAACGTTAGATATAATCGCTAAGAATATTAATTAAATGTTAACCTTAATCGTATAATACATATTTAAAATTGTCTTTAAAATTTAAATAGTAAACTTAATTAATTAAATTTATTACTATTTAAATTAGAATATATAAATATGATTATATACATATTTAATTTCTTTATATAGTATTACCTAGTAATTACTTTATTTTATCTAATTCCTATATATTATTTATATATATTTTTTCGTTTTGTAAATTTTCAAGAGTTCGTACTTCGCTTATTTCTTATTTTAACAGTTTTTAAGATATGTTCGAATCGGGTTATAATATGCGGTTTATTTAATTTTATTAGCGATTATGAATATAATTAAGAGTTTATATGTTAAATTATCGTATTCGTATTTATATTATTATTTTTTAATTACTTTAATAAATGCTTTTTATTAATTTACTAATAAAATACGGTAAGTATAAAAGTTATTTAAATACCAATATATGTTTAAGGCATATATTTTATACAATAATTAAATTACATGTAAATAAAAAAAACTTTTATTATATATTATAAATATATATATTATATATTAATACCTTAATAGTTACGAATTTACAAATATTTTTCTTCATTATTTTAAACATAAAGCTCTATTACGACTAAGCTTATATTATAAATTATTAATCTATTACTTAAAACGCCGTTTATTAAGTAAGATTACTTTAAAAATTTAATTTATTTAAATTTTCGACTTCGTTTTTAAATCAGAAATAACTAAGTAACTCGGAATGAACTAGCCGTAATTATAAACTTTAAAAATTAATTAATTAATTATATACGTCCTTATATTTACTAACGTACGTATATTTAGTACCGTATTTTATATTGATATCCTAGTTTTACTATGCCTTTTAACAATGATCATTTTCAATTTCGTGTATATAAAAAATAATATATATATATATTTATGTTTATATAATTTATATGTTCTCTTACAGTATATTTATTATAATTAAATTGATTAATAAGGTTAAGATCTTTAAAGTAATAATATGTATATCGATATTATCTTAATTATATCTTTAAATTAAAACCACTTATTTCGTAACATTAAATTTATTAAAATTTATTCCTTTAAATTATTAGCTAATTATTAATAAGTTTTATCTTTTTATTTAAATTAACAATCTATTTAAACATATACTTTACGTATTAATAGCTTCGTAGTCGCGAGCCTGGGTGTCTTTTTTAATTGCAATAGACTTGGAGCCCCTGCTGGAATTAACTGCAAGAGATAGATGGTTCAAATCCAGCTTGGGATACGGTTTTCTACGTGGCGCCAGCCTAGAACACTTGACCAGTTGGAGCTTCGGCTTCGCTACTGTATCGGCGACCATTAGATCGATTAGTTAGAGGCTTTGAGAACTAATTATTCAGAGATTTACTACTTGTACTATATCCCTCGTACTATTCGTGCTGTGTTCCACTTTTAATAGCTACTTATAGCCGCTATAAATCTGCTACCTATTAATTTTTATTTAGAATTATAACCTTTTTATAACAATTATAATACTTTCCTTCTAATATTAACGATTCACTTCGGTTATAACCGTTTTTTTAATTAAACGGCCTAGATAGTGGTAACGTTTCGGATTTCTAAGAGGAAATACAAGATTACTTATAGTAATACGAGATATTGTACATAAAGTAAAAAAATTAACATTAATAATTACTGTTGCGAATAAATTATTCAATTTAAAATTAACTATAATCATAATATATGTATTAAAAATTAAAATTATAATAAATAAAAAGGTAAAATTACGAAAAAGATTAACGATTTTTACTATCGCGTATTAAAAATGATATAAAATATAGTTAAAAATAGACTTTTGACCTAATTCTTTATTTAAAAATATACTAGTCTTTATATAAAGTTTAACGATAACTTTATAAATAAAATAAATAACGTTATTTATTTCTATTTTAGGCATAAATAAAAGCGTTTCATTAAAAATTAAGTATATTAAGAATTGTAGTTAAAAAATAAACATAAAATAAATAATTCTATAAGAATTTAAACGATTATTAAAAAGTTATACGAAAAAGTTTATTAATATCGGCTGGTTTACGAAAGAGGTGAATTTTAACCATATTATCGTAGCATTTTCATCGTATTTATAATATCTTACTCTATATCGACGTTATTTTATATCGTTATTATAAATGATTTCTATCAATATTATCGGATATACGAATTGACATCACGTTTTTAATATGGCGTTCGGTATTATCTATATCGAAACGCGGGCGTTATTCGATTAGTTACTTTAATAATCTATATCCTTTTGGAAAAGCTTTATATTTAATATTTTCATATTTTTTTCGATTTTAATAAAAAGATCATGATTCCCGTTGTAATAGCCTTGTCGAGTATATAATAATCGATATATATTTTTTATATAAAGAAGAACGTTATTTTTCGTAGTTGGGTAAAGTAAAAGAAAGTTTTTGTCAAAAATAACAGTCATAATAACATTCGTAAAAATAGCTGCGATATTAGTAATAAGGTTAACCCATATTTAAAGTTTATTAAAAATTATAAAAATAATAATTAATAAAATTTTTGCTATTTTAATAGTTATAAACGTAAAAATTCATTTTATCTTTTAAGGATATTATTCTTATTATAGCGGTAAAGATAATTTATTTTTTAATATTAAAAGGATATATAACTCTTTCGTATTATCTATATGTTTAATTAATTTACTTTACGATCTTATAATTATAGGGCCCGAATAAATTTATTTCCGAAATGTAATTATAACTTTATTAAACGTTATTTATTTAATAAACGTAATAATTAATTTCGTTCTTAAATTTCGCGATATTTATATTTAACCTAAATAATTAGCTAATATTATATTTCGTGATTGGAAAAAATTCTTAATTTAAAGAAAATATTACTAAGCGTTCTTTTAATTTTTAATATAACGAATTATATATATAAGCGAAAGATACATATAAGTAAGAGACTTTTTAGCACTCCGTAACAATACATTTAAATATCTTAATAATAATATATCGCATTAATTAAAATTAATCGGATTTTTTTCGCTAGACGTATTTACAGCTTTATTACAAATACGCGTATTATATCCGGGTTTATCGTAAATACTACATTTCCGTTTTTTCGTTATAACCTTTTTGTGATAATTACATTTAACTGCTATTAACTGTTCTTTTCTACTCTTCTTTTTTTTTCGGCTAAAAAAGCTTATCCCCTTTATATAATAAATATCCTTTCTTCTTAAAAACGTTTGTTTTGGATCCTTCGACGTTTGCTTAAAATGTAATTCGTTTTATGTAATTAAGTCACTTTTTTTCGAAAAAAAAAAAGCAACTTTGCGTAAAAATAACAAGTTACTTTTTATTAAAAGACTTGCCGATTTAACGATTTTTGTTAACAAGTGACCTTTGTAATTTGTAATCCTTTTTCGCAAATAACGTTCTTATTTTATTATTTTTTTAATATTTGTAAGGGTTTTGATAAGCGGGGAACGAATAAAACCGACAGAAGTTAATAATGAAACGGTTAGCGTAAATATAATTAAAAAAAATTTCGAACTTGGAAAAAAAGTAATTAAAATTAAATAAAACAAAATTAATTTTTATAAATCCGGATTTAATATTATCGGACGTTATAAGAACTTCAAACGTACCGTAAAAGCCGGTAAGGAAATTTTTTTTAACAATATAAATATAATAATCTTATATTAAGTTTTCGATATATAACGAATAAACGCGCTATAAGCAAAAAAATAAAATATATTAAAAATTTAAAGTTTATACGAAAAATACTCAAGTATGTAAAATATAATAATATCGTAATTAGCGCAATATTTTTCGAATTTTATCGAATCATAATTTTCGTAACCGTTGAAAGTAAAAAATGTTTTGATTTTTTCGTACGGCTTCGAATATATTAATCGAAATATTAAATTTATTTTACATTTAGTTCGTTTCCTATTAAATTATTTTTACTTAATATAATATTTTAATCGGTTATTAGTAATAAGTTATTACGAAACCAGAATTTTAAAGACTTTTTTCCTGTTATAGTAAGAAATAACGGTATAACTTAACTTTAAGAATTAATAATTTAAATAACTATAACCTATATTTTATTCCCTTATTAAATTTATCCAAGTTTTTTATGTTTTTCGATATTAATAATTATTATACCCGTTATTATAAAAAGCCTTATTAAAAATTTTATCTCGTCGAAGTTATAAATATCCTTTTTTATAATACCATATTTTGCAATAATAACACGCACAAGCTTAAATTATTTACGAAATATCTTTAAATTTTCGCATAATACCGTTAAATAATCGATTTTCCGAAATAAACACGTTTTAAGTGTTTTTTATTATCTTATAAAGTTTGAGGCCTAGTGAATTTCGATATATTCCGCAATACGTTAAATAAATTATATATTAGCTATATTTTCAATATATTAAAGCCGGATAAAACAAGCTTACGTATTTAAATTAAGGATTTGGTCGATAATCGATTTTTTTCGGTCGGCGTTAATTTTTACAAAGAAAAAATAAGATCGGCTCGGGCGTATCTACCGCTAAAACGGTATATTAAAATAAAATATAAAACTGTACAAATAAAATTAAGCTTTTTATAAATAAATTTCGGGGTCTCGTTTTTAGTCTAAATAACTAAATTTATTCTCGCTTATTTTATAAAGCGTTCTATAATATTAATATTAAGAAATGGACAATTAAAAATAAATAGTTTAAACTGCTAAAAAGGTTTATCGTTTATATATGTCTCTCGCTTATATATGTAAGACGTTAGGTTAATTTTACATTTTAAAAATTAATTAGATATATATATATATATATTTAAAATATAATTAATTATATTATACGTTTATAATATATATTAAATTATTTATTTAACTTTAAAAAATTCCTATGTTAAAAAGCTATTAACGAATACTATTAATAAATAAGTTAATGAATTTCTATTATTTATCTCTAAATTATACGTTATTTAACTACGTAATCGTTTTTATAACGTTTTAATAACTTGATCCGAAATTTTCCGTTTAAAATCCCGACGAATTTATAAATACCGAGATTTCTACGAATTATTCTGCCGTAAGCGTTTAGAATAACAATTTATTAACAAGTTAGAATAAATATTATATTTTTACCTTGGGGACATATTTGAAATACTACGTTATTTATAATATATACTAAGTTATTAATAATTTTAATTAAAGAATAAGGTTGAGATTATCATAGTATGGTTATATATTATTACGGTAAATATAGTAAATGTAAACGGTGTAGCTGATAAAATAGTACGTAAAAATTAGCAGCGTTTATAGTTTTACGAGTATTTGTAATATCGTTTATAATATTTAAAGTAACGATAATTTTAATTATTACTGTAGTTTTATATTTTAAACGTTTTTAATAAGAATTTATTATTATTACGGATTATTTCAGTCCGTAATAAGTTACTTTAAATTGAAGTTAAGCGTTTAAATCTTTAATTTAGTTATAGTTAGTATAATTAATTTAAATAACGATATATTATAATATAAGATTTTTCACATGATTTAAAAATTATTATAAAAATGTTAATTTCGGTAATATAATAATAAAATAATACCATTACTTTTCGAGATATTATCGTGATAAGTATAAAAGTATAATTAAATTTAAATATATTTTTTGATTTTTTAATAAAGCTGGGTTTTAAGAGTAGAATTAGTTTACAATTAAGTCGGACCCCTTCCCCTTACGCTACACCCCCCTAACGCGCCACTAATTTCCTATTCAAATCGCCGAAATCGCTATATTTTCAAAAGCTTTTTATAAATCGAATAAAATAGCGAAAATAAAGTGTTTCCGGACTTAATTAAATATCTATGGATTATACAACAACTAGGTGATTTATTAACGTACTAAAAAAGTGAAAATTTCGATTCTATATAAATTTTTAGTATAAAATGAAAATTATAACATTTTATCTTTTATATAGTAAATTATTAACATATATTTAGCTTTATTTTATATAATTCTCTCGGGTTTATATATACATATATTTATATCTCTATTCCTTTTATTTAGGTATTTAAACATTTATACTTTATTAAATTTGTTAGTTATTTGTATTGGAAATTGTAATTGATATGTTTTAACTACTTACCCGTTTATTTTTTCGCGTTAACGTTAAAAACATGATTTATAGATTTTATATTATTTTTATTATTTTTTACTTAAATTTATATAGCTAATCGTTTATTTACATCTATTTTAGTTAATTATAATTACGAGATTTTGTAGATTTTATATTAGAAATAGTGGCGCTTTACAGGGAGGGAGAGTAAGAGGGGGGTCAGACTTAATAGTTATACTAGGTATATAGTACGAATAGCAAATTTAATTATTAATTCTGTATCTTATTAGTAATTACCGTATTTAAAACCTAAATTACGCTTTTTAACCGGCCTTGCTAAAATGGAACGGTTTTAAAGAGGTGTTTTCCGGTAGCGCTATATAAAACTACCTGTATATGTTAAGAATTTCATGGTTTAGGCCCATATTGTCAGCTAGCAGGGGGTGCTAAACGCACCCCATATACGGAAAGGCTCCCTCTGATCGGAAGATATATGTTCCGTTGCTAGGCTACACAAAAGCTGTACGCGTACGAGAAACATACGCAAGTTAACCTAATACAACAACATAACTAATATCCCCTATATCTAATAATTAAGAGTCTTATTCGTTTAATTCGCGTTATTATCAATTGATTAACTGTTGCTAAAACGATATAAGCTATATATCAGTAATAATCATTCGTATATTTCATCAATTGCAATAATAACGGTATCGTCAACGTCCTCCGTCATTTATAACGGACCTAAGGACTAGGATCGCTTCAAAGGCGAATTCCAATCCAAAACGTACGCGCTTGGTATTTGGCGTTATATCGATCCTGATCAGGACATTTTATGGCCTGTCGAACCTACAAAACCCGATATAGCCTCGTATCCAAAAAGACGAATCCGCCATACGACACGAAACAATACACCATGCAGCTCTTACAACCTACAAACGCAGCGTTAACTCGTATACAACGAGACCACCACGGACCGGTAACGGTACCATGTGGCACCTAAGACTAAAACACCCTGGGCCCGAAGTGATCGCCCAGTTGCAGTCCCATACAAAGGGAATGCGCCTAAAGAGTCCTATAACAGTCGAATACCAAACATGTGGCAAAGCGAAAGCCAGGAAGCAAATACGCCGCGAACTAAAGGAAAAAACTTCCCGATCAAAACAGAAAATTGCTATCGATTTTACAAACTTCGAAAAAAACCCTAAAAAATACAAATACGTTATATTTACGATTAATAAATACTTAGGCTTTATTTAAGATATTTATTTTAAAAACCGAAAGCAAAATATATTAATTATAACGTTTAAACATTTCCTAAAAGTCCTAAGGAATTAAGATAAAGTTTTTCTATAAATAATCGAATACGATAACGAAATTTTAAAAAATTACCAACTTCGAGATATATTACAGTCGCCTTTTTTAAGTATTAGATTTAAGCCCTTAATACCGTATACCCAGGCCCAGAACGGGGGTATAAAATATTTAAAAAATATAATTAAGGAAAAAACGATTACGATACGAAATGGCGTTAAGTTACTTTCGTTCCTAATTATATATATTTTTAAAACAGCAGTATATCTGTATAACCGTACCCTTAAATACGTACTTTTTTGGTAAAGCCTATATAAGGTTTATTATATTTACCTAACGTACAAAGATAATATTATAATATTTAATCGGAAGCTTTAACAAATTTATTTGCAAACATATAATTATATAGCTTATATTATAACAATTATAGTTATAAAGAAAAAATAAAAATTTTAAAAATTAAATTTTAAAATATAAATTAACTTTTTAATCGGTTACCGATTTACGAATATTTACGAAATCTGAAACCCGTTAATTAATAAGGTTGTTACTATTCGAAACGTATAATTTAACGAAAAAATTATTTTTTCAGGTAATATTAAAAACTTAAAAAATAACTTTTTGTACGTAATAGAAAAAAAGTTACAAAAATTATTCCGACAGGTAAAAATATTTAATTAAAATAATAATTATTTAATTTATATATAAAAAAAAGATAAAAACTTAAACGGAATAATTTAATTACCGGCTAAATAGAAGGAATAACTTTAAAAAGGTACTAGCGTAAAAGACGTACGGGATAAAAAAAAATAAACCTATTTACAAGGGATTAATTACCTTTATATAACCGTTATATTTAAACCATTTCCGTTTTTTGGATTATTACCGTTATTAGTATCTGCCTTAATAATTATTATAATTATTATGTTAACGGAAGGAATAAAAGTAATCCTAAGTTCCCTTTATATTATTTAACCCAGAGTAACGGTAAAAAACGAAAGTATTTTACGGGTAATAAACGTAAGCCCTTTATATATTCCGTATTAAAAAGGTATTATTCGAAACGAATATAAAATATAAAAAACCGCATTTAATATAAAACGTTTAATTTTTTTTGTAAGTACGTATAATAACCGGCCGGTAAGTTACGGAAATTTAAAAAAGTTAATTATTTAAAGTACGCGTTATTTTAATTGGAAAAGTAATAATACCTTAATATATAAAAAGGTATTAAAGTTGCAAAACCGGGTATATAAGTATAATTTACCGTTACCGCTATAAAGCCATAAAAAGTTAAGTATATACCCGTTAAAAAAGATGTTTCGTAAAACCGAAAAGGTTTATTTATAAAATTATAAAAAGATACGATTTTAAAAAATAGTTAATTAATTTTTTGTTAAAGGGAAATAAGTTCTAGGGTATATATAGGTATACGTTTACAAATTTAACAAATATAGTTAATTATAAAAATACAAAGTACGTTTCGTTATATAAAGCAATTAATAGTTAAAAAACGTATATGGTAATATATACGTATTTACTTTAGTTAAAAGGTCGTTTAAAGTTTTAATTATTACAGCGGTTAAGTTCGATTTAAAGTTTAAATAATATAACGTTATTAACGCCTTTATTAACGCCAATTTACTTTACGAAATATATATAAAAACGTTTTTAAGATATTCCTAACGTAAAAAAACTTTTTTAATTAGGAAAACTTTATATAATTTACGGGAATCGCCGTTATTATAGCAGAAAAATTTTACCGGAACGTTTAAAAAATTAGGATTTAACCCCGTTTTTTATAAACTTTGTTATTTTATTCGTTAAGGGGTGTTTATTTTCTTTTTTATGGATAATATCGTTACCGTATATTGCAAAAAAAACCAAAACCTCGTCGATCAGTTAATTTAGCAAATACGGAAACGGTACACCCTTATAAGGGGTAAAAATTTACAATAATTCTTCGGTATCGAAGTAATTAAAAATAAATCTAATAGGAAAATCTAGTTATTTGAATCCAACTTTATAAATAAATTAGTTAATTTAATTTTTAAAAAAAGCCTAAATAATTTCCCAAAAACGCTTATAACTAATATTAAACTATTACCAAATCTTAATCTAATTTATTTAAATTTTATTAACAAATATTAAAAAAAGATTAATTTTATCTTTTACGTAACAATTAATACGTAACCCGATATATCTTTTACCGTATCCCAATTTGCCCGTTTTAACTTAAACTTTAACGACATATATTATAAAATTATTAATCAAATTATATTATACCTAATCGGGATTAAAACGTTAACGTTATAATTTAAAAACGAAAATTCGTTAAATACTTAAAACGATACCTCCTTTACGGATAATACGGTCGATTAAAAAAGTTTTTAAACTTACGTTATAAAGTTATTTAAAAAAATAATAAAATAACGGGCGAATAAATAAGATATAATAATTACTTTTACAATAAAAACGGAATTATTATTTTTTACGCAAGTTATAAAAGAAATTTTATTTAACTTTCGATTAATTAAAAAACTAAAAGTTACTTTAAATATTAGACCGCTAAATATATAATACGATAATTAATAAATTATACGGCTTGTTAACGCTAACGTTACCTTATTATAAACAAAACTGCAGTATATAAATATATATAATTATTAACTACGAAAAGCCGTAAAAAAGGATTTAATCAAAATGAACTATACGCTTACAGGTAATATACTAATTAATAAACTAATTAAAGCCCTATTACGCGAACCGTTTAAATACTTTAAAAAGTAATTAAAATTAATAGATATTACGGAAGCCCTTAAGCGGCGGAAAAACACCTTATAAGTAATTTCAAAAAAAAAATTGGCTGATTAAGAGGATTTAATCGCCGGAGGAAAAATCGAATAAAAAACTATAACTTTAGGAAGTGATAATATATAACGATTAACGCCATAAATGCTTCAGGGCGTTAAGGGGGTATGTCAGCTAGCAGGGGGTGCTAAACGCACCCCATATACGGAAAGGCTCCCTTTGATCGGAAGATATATATTCCGTTACTAGGCTACACAAAAGCTGTACGCGTACGAGAAACATACGCAAGTTAGCCTAATATAACAACACAACTGATATCCCCTATATCTAACACATATGGCCTAGTTCTCGGATATATAGGACAATAGCTCTCTTATAGTTCTGATAATATACGATGAATTAGATTTATACCATTATACAGATATGTGTATTTAATATATAGCTGTTCGTAATACGTAACGGAATTTAAATTATTTATTAATATTTTTCGTTATTTTTACGTTAATTATTTTAATTTTTACGTAATCTTTAACAAATAGTACCTATTACCTGAATTAAAACTAATTTATTTTATTAATCTATTATTTTTCGTATATTTAAGAGATTAATACTATAAAAAATACGGGATATAAATTCCTTATAACGATAAACTGAATATCCGTAATTATATTTATAAAAAAAACCCTTAAATATATATAATAAGTTTACGGTTATATCGTTAAGTATCCCGATAACTCTATTATTTAACAGAAATTTTTAAGTATTTTATAACTTATAAAAAAATAATTTATTTAAACGCAATATTTAGCAATTTTTACGGTATATTTATTACTAATATAATATATTTTACAGTATTTCTTACATATTAGGAATAATTCGATAAACTTGTAGATTAACGATTTAAAATCGTTTATAATTATATTGTCCAGATTAACAAAAAATTAACAAATTTTAACAAGTTTTTCTTATACGGAAAGATACCGGAGCAGTTAAATTTCCCCGAGGATTTATTAGAATAAATGTTTACCTTAATAAACAAACCAGAATTTCAGAAATTTCTACTACTAAACGATATCCCGACTAAGTTAATTTTTAAGCATATTATCCGCAAACCGATAAATTATCGGAACGAAAAAACCAAGCCGCAAAAATCGTTATACGTTTTTAGATATCTACCAACCCTAACGTTTTATAATCGAATATAATATTTGCTTTATAATATTACCTAAATAATTCCTTAACGGTTACCGTAAACCGGTTACCGAATACATTAATACTTAATTTTTAACTTAAATTTACTGTAAATATACTAAAAGAAAAAAAAGGGATTATAACTTTAAACGATATAATAAATATCGCAAAAAAGAATTACGCCCGGGAAATTACCCTACTAGTCGATATCGCCAACATACTCGTTAAAAAAAAATACGATAATCGATATACCACAACAAAATAAAAAAAATAAAACAATTTACTTTCGATTATATTAAAGATATTATTTACCAGGTTAACCCAAACGGAAATAATTCCTTACCCGAACGGGGCCGTTTAAAATTTTTAAACAAATAACAAAATAAACTTGTAAATTAAACTTCCTTAACAGCTAAAAAAATTACCCTATTATTTCGATAACGTAACTATATAAATTAAGACAAAATAAAAACCCGTTCGAAAAAGAAGTACCTATACCTGGCCCCGTAACCGTTAAAAGTAACGAATAAAAATGGGAGATTGACGGTGCTATAAGCCATCAAATCCGTTAATACAGAAAAAACCTATCCATTAAGTATCTCGTTAAATAAACAAACCATATAACGAAAAATAATAAGTAACGTTTTAAAAAAACCTTTTTATTACTACAAATAAATACTTCGTGTCTTTGGCTCAGCCTGGTTAATACGGCTTGAACCCAACGACCTTATATTACTATAAATAGAACAGTTATTAAATATAAAACTAAATACCCGATCGACTAGGTAATAAAATATCGGAAAAAAAGATTTAATCCGCCTTGATAATATTAACGTAATAAAAAATAACTATATCCCAACATTTTTTATTTAACAAAAAAAAGAAATGCAGTAAAAAATAATAATATGCCGTTACTATATATTCCTTTATATATTACTTTATATTTGTTACGATTTTCCTTATAACTGCTATATATTCCTATATAATATATTATATATTCATTTCTTCTATTTATATATTTCCTTACATTAATTATCCTTTTCATTTTGTAATAACATAATTACATAATATATATATTTTTATATTAATTCTAAAATAACTTTTAATTAAATTTAAATAATACTATTAATATAATATATAATCTAATTACCTTTTTTCTTTGAAAATTTTACGTTGTTAAAGAAAATATAAATCACTATCGACGACAAATCTATTTATATAC
>QJNZ01000827.1:20132-40531 GCA_004155055.1 Monosporascus sp. CRB-8-3
AAAACCCCCCCCCCCCAAAAAAAAAAAATTTCTTACCTTTCTTATTTTTTTACTTTAATACCGTTTTTGCCAAAATTATATACAAATCGGTAATCCCTTATAACTTTTTACATATTCTTAATTACTTTTAACGAATAATCTATATAACTTATTACTTTAAAACGATTAAACCGGTAAAAATCTCGTAATAATTGATAAAGATATCGTTATTAATACCTTCCCAGCCTTTAAATCTACTAGTAATAATAAGAACGTATAAAATACCCAGTTTAAGGAACTTATATTTATAAAAAATAATTTAATTATTATAGTTACGGATAACCAATTTAACATTAACGTTAACGGCAAATAAGACGTTATTAATACCAGTATTTAAAAAAATAACAATATCACCAACCTGCCCAACGTTTAAACGTGTTTTTCGTTATAGGGAATAAATTTCTTTTACGAAGTTTTACGAATAAATTAATTTTTTATATAAGTTTAGTATAATTTCCTTTAAAAAACATGGTTTTGTCTGTTACGACCTAACAGAGGGGAGGTCTCGGAAACAATCCTAGCGGACCGAAACAGGACCCAAGTAAGTCAAGTTACGTGATTTGGATCTTTTCTGTTATCAAAATCCAATTAAATTCATACAGATCTAATACCCTTTGGATCTGGGAAAACGATAAGATCCATAAAAGATCCAGGTTCTCATAAAGGATATATACGCTTATTAATTCCATAACTTAAATAACAACAACTTGCAATATAACTTAATTACCTAAAACGTTTTTAATATTACCAAACGTAATTAAGTTATTTTCGTTATTTAAATTCTTATAATATAATTGCTAATATAAACCGTATAACTTAGTTTAATAGTTAATTAACTAATTTAACCGTTATACGTTATAAGCTTTTATTTAATAATATTGTTAAACTTTAAGTAATTACTCGAATTATTAAGATAACGTTTAGCATTAAAAAGATTACCGTTAGCTAGCAATTCCAAAATAAACTTAAGGAATTAAAAGCGGAAATTCTACGACTTAAAAAAATAACAAAAAAAGACTTCAGTATTTCGAAAATTAAAGCCAAAAAACCTTAACCTTACGACGGAAAAACCGATATTTAAAGTTTCCTTATTTAAATACGAATGTACTTACGATTCCTAGCTTTTAATAATCCGGAAAATATAATTTTTGCCGTCGCGGTATTCCTTACCGGAAACGTATTTAACTGGTTCGAATTAATTATAAGGGATTACCTGGAAAAAGCAAAAAACGATATAGAAATATTTACCAAAGAACTTTTCGCCAATTATTCCAACTTTAAGGAAAACTAAAGGTTAACTTTAACAACCTTAATAAGGAACGTACTGCCGTATAGAAAATCCTATAACTACGATAAAAAAAACCAGCGTTTAAATACGTAATAGAATTCCGAAACCTAATAACTAAAATAAAATAAGTAAACGAAGAAAATAATACTTTAATCGACGTATTTTATAAAGGATTAAAAAACGATATTAAAAATGAAATAATTAAGCTAAAACAACCAGTCTTTTTAAGCAAGTATATTACCGAGGCAGTAAAAATCGATAACCGACAATTCGAAAAACGACAAAAAAAAAATTAATATACCCCATAACATAAGTTTAACAAACCCAATTAAAAAAATAGGCGTATTACAGCTTTTATTTTTTACGGAACTTAATTAATCCTTATAAAGATAAAGACGGTCCGGTAATAAAATTAACCTTAATTTAAATGTTACAATTATAGTAAAATAAAATATAAGGCCTTTTAATGCAAAATACCTAAAAAATCTCGACAAAATAACTAGACCCTTATACCTGAAAAACAATAACAAAACGACCAAAAAAATAATAAAAAATCGATTAACATGGTCCAACCGCGATATACGGTGGCATAATGGTACGAGGACCATTTAAGGTAAAAGGCCTTTATTGAAAAAAAATTACTTACTTAGTTTTAACGGAAAAAACAGCAAAAAAAACAAAACTAATAAACGCTGTAAAAATGGTTATAAGAACATTATTAATAAAAGGAAAACCTTTGCTTAAGAGAACCGGAACAATATATAAAGATTTACGTTATTTATTATAATAAACCTAAATATCGGTTTTATTAAAAATAGAAAAAGGTAATTTATCAATATATAATTCGAATGTACCAATAAAGGTTTAATTTTAAACGATAAAAAGGAGCTAACAAAAATAATTAATAATAATACCGATATTTACGATTATTCGTAAATTAAGAAAAGATCGATTAGAAGGTAACTTTATAAAACTGGCCATTAAGAGAGTTATGCCTATAGAGGGACCTTTTTTATTATTTCGGATAATGCGATTATTAAATAAAAAAGGAATTAATTTAAAAGACAGTAAAAAGATATTATTAATAAGCTATTACCGATTTAGGTATTTAACTAGCTTTTATTACCGATTTAGAAAATAGAAAAGCAATTAAAGAAAAAATTAAAAGTTTTATTAAAAAAAGATAGTAAGATTTAGAAGACGAAAAAGAATACGGCAGTTAATAGGAAAACGATAATTCGTAAACAATATTACTTAATAAAAAAACGATTAAAACCTTCGTAAAGTAAACCTACGAATAATTAAATATATAATAGTAATTTAAACAATTATAAAAAGAAATAAGGCGTATGGAAAAATAATTAAAGGAGTTTTAAGTATAGAATAATCGGGACGAAAAGATATTACAAGAACTTTTATAATCCCTAAAAAAATAACGTTACCTATAGAGGAGCCTTAGGTAGGCGGAAGAAAAGAGGTTAAACTATAATACCTTAAAAGGGTTTTAAACGTAACAATCGAAGTCACTGGCGATAATATTATCATTATATAAATACGGATTAAAAAAAACTGGTATACCGTAATAATGGATTATAAAGCAATAACTGCAAATTATATTAATTTAAAAGTAATAAATTAATTAAAGATATTATAAAAAAAAAAGTTACTTTTATAAGGTCGAGAATACCGAAGGTTAGAAATTTATTTACGACGATGGATAAATTAAACGCGAAATTAATTATTTTAAGACCTTTATCGAAGGAAGAAAATAAACTATTAATTTCGATATTATCTTATTAAATAAATACGACATAATTTTCGGAAAACTATAATTACGCCAGTATAACCCTTTAATTAACTGGGAAATTAATTAAGTAAATTTCCGTTTAGTTTTTAATATAAAACAAAATATAAATAATATAAAATCTTAATATTCGATCGATAAAAATGACGGATACCGGCATAAGGATACGATAAAAACCTTATTACCCAAAAAAATAAGATATATTTAAAATAAAAGGCATAGTAGAAAAATACGGCGCGTTATTGCAAATTTTAGAACACAATTTTAACAGATAAACGATAACATATAAATATAACTTAAAAGGTTATTAAAGTAAATAGTAAAAATATTATTACGATATTATAAATATAAAAAACTTTTTTAAAAAAAGTTCGATACGAAGTTATTATAATATAACAAATAAAATTATAAAATAATTTTTAAAAATAACAAAATAATTGCCTTTTATTTTATTTATAATTTAAACGAAATAAAGCTATACGTTTTTCGCAATTACTTGGAAAATAAATTACGAAAAGGATATATATAACGCTTTAAATCGTTAATAGAATATTTAATATTTTTCGTTTTACGAAAAAACGGGAAGTTACGATTCGTTATCGATTATTGGCAGCTTAACGATATTACCGTTAAAAATTAAATACCATTACCCTTAATTATTAAAATTAAAGATTAATTACGAGATGCCAAATGGTTTATAACTTTAAACCTAAAAGAAGGATATAACCAGATTCGAATTAAACCCGGAGACGAATAAAAAACGGCTTTTAGAATAAAATACGGATTATTTGAATACCTTATTATGCTTTTCGGATTTATAAACGTACCAGTAACTTTCTAACGGATAGTTAACTATATATTCCGAAAATATCTTAATATTTTCGTTATGTATTACCTTAATAACATTTTTATTTATTCGAGGATAAAAGAGGAATATGTAAGATACGTTTATAAAGTTTTATAAGCTTTATAGGATGCTAATTTTCTAGTTAATGCGGAAAAAAGTACCTTTTATATCTAGGAAATTAAATACCTAAAATATATTATTATCCCGGAATATATTAAAATGGATTTTAAAAAAATCTTTGTAATTAAAAATTGAAAAACACTTATTAATATTACCGAGATATAAGTATTCCTTAGATTTATTAATTACTACCGACGATTTATACGATATTTTAGTAAGGTTATAATGCTATTAATAAAATTTACTAAGAAAGATCGGCAATTCGTATAGGCTCCAACTGTAAAAAAGGCTTTTCAGCAGCTTAAGAACGCCTTTACTAATAAGTTTATCTTAATGATATATAACCCGAATAAACTAGTGAAATTCGAGACCGACGTTTTAAACTTTGTTTTAAAAGTAGTAATTTATTAACGAGACGATTAAAAAAGATTATACCTTATCGCCTTTTACTTTTATAAATTATATAGTGTCGAACTTAATTACTTTATTTACGATAAGAAGTTTTTAATTATTATTAAGGCTTTTAAGGAATGTAGATATTACCTTAAGGAAAACCAGTATTAGGTAAAAGTGTATACGGATTATAAAAACATTTTTTACTTTGTAATTACGAGAGAATTAGTTGGACGATAATTACGTTACGTAAAATATCTTTTAGAATTCGATTACGTTATTATTTATTATAAGGGATCGGAAAATGGTAAAATAGATGCTTTTAATAAACGACCAGATTTAAAGAATCCTAAGGTAAAAATATAGTAAACCATATTCGACTGGATACCGGAAAGATACTTATAACAACGATATATTAACATAATCAAAATGTTTATATTAAATATACATAAAAAATATAATAATATTATAATAATATATCCGAAAATCAAAAAATAAACAAAATCCATATACCAGAAAAATACCAAAAAAACTTAATACGAAAAATATATAAATATTAACTATATAGATATCCAGGAGTTTACAAAACCTTAAAACGTTTACGACGAATATATTATTTTCTTAAAATAAAATTAACCGTATAGAAAATTATATAATAATGCGATATCTGCGTTAAAGCAAAAACCAAACTGTATAAACCTTATAGAAAACTATAACTATTATTAATTACTAAATAATTATAGGATTTAATTATATTTAATTTTATTACGAAATTTTTTTTATTAGAAAACCCAGTTATAGGTATATATTATAATAGTATTTTTATAATTATTAATCCATTTATAAAATTTTTTTACTTTTTATTTTATAATAAAAATATAAATATTAAGGAAATAACATATATTTTCTTTCGATATATATGTAGTATACATGGATTGCTAATAAAAATTATTTTAAATAAAGGTATAATTTTTACTTTAAAGTTTTAACAAAGTTTAATAACATAATTCGGCTTAAATTATAAATTATTAAGCGCCTTTAGATTATAAACAGATAAAAAAACGGAAAAAATTAATTAAACGTTAAAAATATATTTACGATATTATATTAACTATGAATAAAATAATTAAGTTAAAAAGTTACTTATTGCATAATTATCATATAATACCAGTTACTATAACAATATTAAAACAATTCCAGCAACTGCTAATTTTAGTTTTATTTTAGAAATTTATAAAGAAATACGAAAAAAAGGACCAATTAATATTAAAATAATCCTTATTTTAAAATAACTTAAACAATTATGTTAAAAAATAAAAACAGAATTTTAATTCGTACGCGAATAAATAAATAAATATTATAATTAAAAAAAATTAAAAAAATTAACCTTTTTAAAAGGGAAAATAGTTTATTTAACTACCAAAAATATTAAAATTAAATGCCTAAACCCAAAACTCGATTTTAAATATATTAACTTATATAAAATTACTAAGAAAATCTTAAAAAATAATTATTAATTAGAGTTACTACCTAAGGTTAAACTTTATCCAGTTTTTTATATTTCCTTATTCAAATTAATAGCAAATACTATTAGAATGCATATAATACAAAACGATATGAAAGCAGAGGAAAAAGGGAAAATATACGAAGTTGAAAAAATACTTAATATACGAAAAGAAAAAAGATTTACCTAATACTTAATTAAATAGAAAAATTACCCAGATTTCGAAAATACTTAAAAACCCGCTAAAAATTTTACTGGCGCTTAACGCCTATTAAAAAACTTTCATTAATAACGTCGGGATTATTAAAATTGAAAATATTTTAGTTTATGTTATTTAAAAACGGTTAGTCGGACGTTTCGGGAATGGACCAGTTATTTTAAATAGGAACTTGAATAAAGGACGGTACGTTTGCCTTTAACCGTTCCTGATCCTTTAACTTATTTATAGATTAAAGGCCGCGATTAATAATTTTTACCCTTTAAGCGTAAAAAAACCGTTTCTGGTAGCAAAAACGAAGGAAGTAACTAATAATTTTATTAATGTTACGTTATTTACGTACAAAATCCTTTTTTTTATTTTTATTAAAAACGTAGTAAGGTTTTTTCCGTTACGGCCTTTTTACGGTTTAGATAATCCTTTTCCTTTTTAATACGACGAAAAGAGTTAATGGGAATACCGGACCCATTACAGCGACAACGATGTTTAACATATTCGCTGTAATAACGAATTTCCTTAATTATTTAATATTTCGTCCCTTTTTTAAAATATGGCGTATATAGCATTACTTTAAAACCGAATTTAACAATATAAGCAGCTAAAGATTTAAGGCTCTCTTTCTGATTTAAACGATTGCGGGATTTACAATTAGCAATACAACCACCTATAATAAAGGATTAATTTACCAAAAAAAAAAAAAAATCTTTAAAAACAAAGATCCTAAAAAAAGGGATATCGTATTACGACCTAACAAAAGGGAGGTCTCGGAAACGGTCCTAGCGGACCGAAATAGGATTTAAATAGGTTAAATCATGTAATTTAAATCTTTTTTATTATCAAGATCTAATTAAATCCATATAAATCCAATACCTTTTGAATTTAGGAGGATAATAAGATCCATAAAAGATCCAAGTTTTTATAAAGAATATATACGTTTATTAATTCTATAGCTTAGGTAATAACAATTTACAATATAATTTGGTTACCCAAGACGCTTTTAGTATTACTAGACGTAATTAAGTTATTTTCGTTACTTAGATTTTTACAATATAACTGTTAATATAAACCGTACGACTTGGTTTAATAGTTGGTTAACTAGCCTAGCCGTTACATTGTCGGTTTTTTTAATAATAAGATTATTATTAATATTCCCGGTAAGGTTGTTAAATTCGTTATAAATCGATTATATGTTTATATCGAACTTGTTAATAGTTTTTTAGTTAAATGTAATTACTTTTTATTAATAAAAACCGGCGCTACAATTTTGTTAAATTTATTAAAAAGTTAAGCGTAATTTTCGTTCACCTTAACCGTAGTATCGTTTTGAATACCGGTCGATATACTATTTTTAACGGGCGGAAACGTTAGTACACGATTTAATTTTAATAAAATTAATAATAAAAACAAAAAAGTTTAAAAATTTATAAGTTTTATAAATATTATTAAAAGTAGCTTTTAAAATATTACCTTTAATATCCCCTTTAAAACTATTACGGCTCGAAAGATAATTTTAATAGGATAAAAACCTTATTTATACTTTAAAATAAATTAAACGAATAAAAAAATAATATACTTATTAAACAGTTTACCCCGTTTAAAAAAATAAACATTAAATTATTTATTATATTACTTATTAATAATAATAACTAGAACAATGGAAACGATAAAAAATTATTTACATAGCTTAAAAACTTATTATAACGGTCCCCGCAAAAAATATAAACATAATATTCGTTTACTTAATAAAATAATTAAAAAATCGATATTTTCCTTAACAAAAAAAGTAATAAAATTTTCTTAATATACCTTTACTTTAAATCTATCAAAAATAACATAAAGCAAATATATTAAACTGATAAAAAAAATAAAGCTTATAACGGAATATTATTTGCTAAAATTATTATTTTAATTATTCGATATTACAATCCAAAAAATAATTTTAATAATAACGTTAATAATTATTTTACAAAAATAAAACGCCTTAAACTTTACCAAATAACATTTATCGTTTTAAACGGTAGCGTTATAACTAATATTAATAACGGTATATTTTTTATTATATTTAAACTTTAAAAGGATACATATAAAATTAATAAACGACTTAACAAAAAAAATAAATATAACGTTTTTAATATCGCCCTTATTAATCCAAACGATATTTATAGAACAATTACAAAATAGATAAACGAAAAATAGATATAATAATAAAAACTATCGAAAATAAAATTAAGGTTTTAATTAAGGCTATTAAGACAATTTAGCCCATGAAAACATAAAATATTACAAATATAAACGCCGAATTACCACTTTCGAAAACCTTTAAAAAACTATTAAAATTTAAACAGTAACTATTTTTACCTAAAAGTTAAACGTTACGGATTTTTCGTTAAGGTTTTTTTATACCAATTTAAGTAATATATGATCCGTAAAAATAATTAAAAAATATTAAATGTGCTTTTAAGGTTTTATAAATAACGTTAAAATATTTGCATTATTTTTCCTACTTTAAAAATAATCGCCTAATTTAACGTAACGCCTTAAATTTATTATTATACGGTTTCTTTTCGTATGTAAAAAGGGGATTAATTATAGATTTTATAATTTAAACCTATATAGTCTAATTTTCGGATATATAAAACAATAACTTTCCTATAATTCTGATAATATACAATAAATTAAACATATACCATTACATAGTTATAAGTATCCAGTAAATAGCTACTTATATTACGTAACAGAATCTAAATTATCCATTAATATTTCTTGCCATTTCTACGTGAACCATCTTAACTCCCACGCAATCTCTAACAATATATATACTTAGTAAATAGACCAGCTATATATCAATAAATACTTATATAGTACTATTCTAATATAAATATATATATTATTATTTAGATAAGTTTTCCTATTATTTTTTTAAATAAATTGAAAAAATATTCTCTTTTAATAAATTTATGTCAAAATTATAGTAAAATACGAAGGGTAGTATATATTTTAAATAATATACGTATTATTATAATATAAACTCGAAATTAATATAAAGGTATTTTACACTTAAAGTTAAAAATAAAATAAATATAATATAAGCCGATAATTTAAATAAGCTAAACTAGTTAACTTGTAAAAGAATGTAATAAATAAGAACTAGTAATTAAAAAATGATATTAATTAAAACTTTTTTTCTTTATATAACTTTAATATTATTTATATACTCTTTTAGCGAGGTAATTATATAAAAGGTAATAAAAACATTTTAAATTTTTTAATCTAGTTTAATATTTATAATATTCCTGTTTTTTATAATAGTAAGGATTTTAGTTTTTATAATTTAAATTCTCCTTTACATTTATATATTAACTTTAAATTTATAATTATATTTAATCTTACAAGTAAGCTTAATAATAAAAAACCATGTTTAATTTATTTTATATTTATAACTTTAATTCTTAATTAAATTTCGATATAGTTCATAAATTGTTATAAACGCCTATTTAATATTTTTATTAAAAAATGTTAATATATTTAAATTCACCTTTATAAAAAACCTCTCTATAGTTTAAATCTTTTTTAAAAATATTTATATTTAATTTTATTTCTTTATGTATTTTTAAAAAAGGTATTAAAATATTTAAAAAATAACAATAAAGGGTGTTTTAAATTCGTATATAGTTTAAATTTATATTATACCGTTTTAAATTTAACAACATTTACCTTTATTATCATTATTATATTATATTATATTTACATATCCCAACAGCTTAGTAGTCGTAAGCCTAGGTGTACTTTTCAATTACGATAAGCTTTGGTACCTTATTATAGTTAATCATATAAAACGACTGGTGCGAATCTAGCTTGAAATCTCGTTTTCTGAAAGGTGTTAGGTTAGAAAACTGACTAACCTTGGAGCTTCGACTCTGCCACTATATCGGCGACAATTAAGTGGCTGGGAACTTTAAAAGCAGCGGTAATTAGGGGTTTAAAATTATTTAATTAATCGTATACGTAATTAATTAATTATTATTATATCTCTATAACCTGCATTATACTTTCCCGGCCTATATTAAAAATAAATATATTTTAAAAGTTGCTTCTTAATTGCGTTTATATAAAATTAACTATATATATAGTTAAATACATAAATTACATAAATCTTATACGTTATCTATATATTTTTAAGTTTAATCGAAATTAATAATCATTAATAATGTATTATTTTTAATTATGTAACAGTTAAATATAGGGTTTTAAAAAGTTTATATATAAATTTACGAAAAAATATAATATATCATACCGTCAGGGTTTGCGGTGCAAATCCGACCGTTATTGGTATTAAGATATGTATATTATTTAGTTATATTTAGAATATATCTGTTTTAAGTATAAAAAGTTAGTTAAAAAGGTAGGTACGTTGAACATTTTCGAGACGCGTTTAGGTAAACCTTATACGGGCTAATTAACTATATTGTATATTACCGTATTAAATTTTAATACGTTTTTTTACCTTATATATATGTTGAAAAGCTTTCAGAAATTTTTTTAATTAATACGTCTAGGAATTAAACCTTTACTTTTATATAGAAAATCTATAAAAAACTGATTAAAACTAATAATAAATAATAACAACTAATTTATACGATTTAGAATTAAACTTTTAAACCATATAAACAAGCTCAGTTGTATATCATATTAACCCGTTATATTAAATGGCCAGCTTTTTTATTTTACCGTTCTATTATAACTGTACCAGGTTATAGGATTTATTTTTCCTAAAACGTTTTATATATGTTAAACTATTACGTTAACGGTTTTATAACTCTAAAAATCGGATTTATTTTTTAATAATAATATTAGTAAATAATTAAAATCATTATTTCTTGAGATGTTTTTATAAAAAGTCATCGAATAAAACTTTTTCTTTCGGTTAATTAAAGGATATTAATTAGTTACAAGTTATATATAAAATATTAATATGTTAAGTAAAAATGAAGGTAAAAAGGTATAAATATATATAAACAGGTAATTTTATAAAAATTAAATGTTTAAAATTAATAAATAAACGGATATTTTCGAATAATTATAAAAAAAATATTGCGGTTACCGCTTTGAATAATAAAAAATAAGTTTTTATAAAGGAATATAGTTTTTCCGGTATAAAGAAATTTTAACGGAATGGTTTTCTATTAATTATTTTAATTAAATTTTAACTATTGTTAAACATTTCTAAAATTTAAATTAGTAACGAATTTACTATACAATAATTTATGCAGTGGCTTAATAAATCCGTTAATAAACCTTGAAGCGATTTTACTATATTTAACTATGATTCGGCTTTTTTAAAATTTTTAATGTATATACTATTATTTAACGCGTATATAAGGTTTTTTCAGTTTATTTTTTTATCCCGCTATTATCTTTTAAAATAGTAATAAATCTTTTAAATATAATGTTAAATCTTACGAAAATAATTTATACGCTTGTTATTTCGGTAATTACGGTATTTAATATTACGTATTTAATTTCTAAAGTATACTCTGTAATAACGTATTATAATTTTAATATTTATATTATAAAACTTTTTATTATAAAAAACGTAATTAATAAGAAATTTAATTATATTAAAAATATTATAAAATACTTTAATTTGTAATTAAAGTAATAAAACTGTTTTTGGTTTAATTACCGATATTAAATAACTAATTTCGTAATTTCGTTTAAACATTTTTAAAAGCGTTTAATATATTTTTTAATAAAAAAAGTCGGGTTTATTTTTATATTATTAATACATAACTTAATTAATACCTTATTTATGTATTATTTTTACTTAAGATCAACGTTATTTATTTCAAACTCTTTAATAATATATATACCGAAGTATTAATATACCGTTTTAAAGTTATTTATAAGGACGTTATATATAATAACGTTTGGTATAATTTTTAAACGTATTTTATTAAGGCCGGAAAGTAAAGATTTATTCATGTATATAGTAATTACGTTATAGGGTTTTACGCTAAGGTATATCGTATTATTAACTGATAATAACTTAAAATTATATTTCTTAAATATTATTCCGATATTTTTTATTACGTAGTACCGGTATATTTTATTTTATATAAAAGCTTGATTAATTTAATAATAATATTATGTATAAAATTACAACGTTATTTTTGGTTATATATATGTTAAAATATTTTTATAATAAGGGAAAATATTTTATAAAAACTTATTTTTATAAGTTATTATTTATATAAGTAACGATAAACTCGATTTATTAAATATATTATGCTATAAATGTTACGAATAGTATAAAAATACGTTAATATACCCTCCGTACGGCAATTACAGTTATTTCGTTAAAATCGATTTTACTTTTGTTAAATAAAGCCGTTTATAACGTTACGAATTTCATATTTTTCCAGTTTGCCCGTTAACGTATAGTTTAAACAAAGAATTTATTCGGTATTTATTAAATAGTTTTTTATAGTTTTAATTATTATTTTGAAAGTTAAAGTTTTACGTTATATATTTTCTTTAATTTCTTTTTAAATTGTTTTAAGTTATATATTTTATTTACGACTAGTTAAAATCTTTTTAAAATTACATCCGTTATTATTTACATTAAATAAATAATAAATCCCATTATTAAATATGTTAAATTATATTACGGTAAATTAAATTTCCGTAAAAGTTATTTACCGATTCCCTAAAGAAATTAAGGTTATTAATATTTAAATAGGTATTAACGTTGTTTATATTAAGGCCGTTATATTTTCGGAGTTTGTATTAACGTATTATATAAGCGAACGCCTTAAATAAGCGAGCGGACCAAATTTCTTAACTTTTTAGGTCTTTAATTTGATTTATATATTTCTTAATATTAACATTATAAAACGTTTTATAAAAGAATTTAAAATAAACCTAACCGTTTAGGCCAGGAAATAAAATTAAAAACTTAGTTATAAAAAACTTAGTTTTATATACGATATTGCCGAAATTACCCTAAAAGCCCGATATTACGGTAAACGTACCCGAACCGATATTGTTTTTAATTTGCGAAAATTAACGCCGACTAAAGAAAAATTAATTATGGAATAAATTTTTAATTTAAATATGCGCACGTTTTTTGTCCGGCTTTAGCATATTAAAAATATAGCGAATTTATTATTTTCTTAATATATTGCGATACGTATCGAGATTAATTAGGCGTCCAACTTTATTAAACTGCAAAAAAAACTTAAAATACGTTTAAACCGAAAAATAAATTATTAATAAGCTTTATGCGAACATTTAAAGGTATTTCGTAAATGGTTTAAGTTTATTCGAGTTATAATTACGAAATACGGTATTACGGAAAAGGATATTTATAACTTCGACGAAACAGGTTTTTTATTAAGCTTTTTTATAGTAATAAATATAGTAATTATAAATACCGAAAAACGTAAAAAACCTAGATAAACTTAATAATGAAATCGGGAATAATTTACAGTAATATAAATTATTAACTTTTAAAACTGAGCCTTATTTTTATTTATTATCTTTACCGGAAAAAATTATTTTTTTCGCTACTTTGCCGATAACCTACTTTTACCCGATTAAAAAATTGCTATAAACAAAAACGGCTGGATAATAAATAAACTGGAGTGAAAATAAATCAAGTATTTCGATAAATATATTAAACCGCGTATTTAAAATTCGAAACGTTTTTTTATTTTTAACAGTTACGAAAATTATTATTTAATTAAATTCGAAAATTATTATAAAATTAATATTATTATTATATTTCATATATTTGTTTATTCCTTTTATCGGTTTTAACTTTTCGATATATCTTGTTTTTTTATATTAAAACGTACTTATTTATTATATATCGAAAATCTTATACAACGTTACGTTACTTATATTATTAAGGAAAATTTTATCGCCGGTTTCTATAATACGTTTAAAGTTATTATAACGACCGATAATATTAAATCCAAATTTACAAAAGCGGGATTTATTTTATTCGATTTTAATCGCGTTTTTTCCGAATTAAAAGTTTTAATTATATTTATACCGATTATTTTTTTATTTACTTTTATTAATTCCGTTATTTTTTTATTTGCGAAAACTTTTAAAAATATTATTAAAACAATTTGACGGGCACGTTATTATTAAAGAAAAATCAGAAATTATTAAGGTAACTTACCGACAAAGATATTTAAATCGGTTAATTTTTTAATAAAAAATAACTTGATATTTTTATACGAAAACGTTTTTTTTCGGAAAAAAAACGGTTATTTTCGCGAAATAAATTACGTTCTTAATAAACGCTAGAAAATTAAAAATATACGTTTCCAGGAAAAAAAAATTTATTATAAGATAGGCATAGGCTTTTATAGTTAAAAAAGAGGGTAATAATAAATAATCGTAGTTAATAAACGCCGAAAGTAATTATCGTAAAAGGGTTTGGACGAAAAAACGGAAATATAGTATTTACGGTAAGCTCGGATATAATGCGCGTATTTGTAAGGAGGATATAAAGACGTTTAGCGACGAAGAATTTAATTAGTTTAAATTAATTTATTACGTTATAATTAATTTATTTTAGTTCGTTATCGCGAAGTGCCAAAAAACGGTCCGCTCGCTTATTTAGGCCGTTCGCTTACATAATACGTTAGGTGCTTTATACATATAAAATTCGAATTTAATTTTTTTCAGTTTATTTTATATTCGTTTAATTACTTAATATAACGTTAATATTATAGTTATAAATATTAACGCCTTTTTTTCGAGGTTAATAACGGAATTTGCGTTATATTTCAGAAAATCAAAACTTCATAACGTGTTTTAAGTTAAGTAATTAGTTTTTTTTATCGTATTCATTTTTTATAAATTCGTATATACGGTATAATTACAATACGACCGTTTACTAATAATTTAATTTTTTAATTATACATATTTTAATAATTTAAAGCCAGATCGTTAACATTTTATATTTTTAGTTTTTTAGTTTTAATTTAATAATTTTCGTTAATTAGAACCCTATAACGATTACCGATAATACGTAAATATACGTTATTCGGTTTATTCGTTTATTTTTTATTATTTAACGCCCGATTATAATATTTTTATAAAATAGTATTGTTAATTATAAATTGGTGTTTTTATAACGTAATTTTAAAAATAAGCCGGAATCCGTATTTAAATAACCATAACGTAAATATTATTTTAAATAATTTATATATTTTATTCCGGAATACCGTTTTAGTATTAAGTATAAAGCTTAATGTTAAATAAATCGATGTTTTCGGTATTATAAAAAACTCTAAATAAATTTATTTTAAATCTTTTTTTCCGTTTATCCGGAAGGTTTTAATAGTTTTATTATTTAAGCTTAACTTAGTCTTTACGGTCGTTATATATAAATAATTATATTATTATATTTCGTGTTTAGTTTTACGTATTTTAAAAACGCGGTAACGGTTAACATTAGTTATAATTCGGTTATAAAATGTATTACCGTTAATTATAACGGGTTTAATTTAGTTTACGTTATCTTAATATCATTTTTTAACGTATATTTTTTGTTTTCAGAAATTTTTCAAAGTATTTTAGTAATTTTAATTCCATTATAAGTTTTATAAATAATCTGTTTCACGTTTATTTCGTTTAAACTTATGCCTGTAATTATTTAAATAGTTTATCTTAACTATTTATCGTTAACATAGTATAAATAATGATATTAAAAAACGAATTCTTTTAATATTATTTTTATTATTTAATTTTTGTTAATAATCAAGGCTTGTAATGTATTTAATATTTCGTTTATTTTATTTTGAATTATTCTTAATATATATTCTTATCAGGTTTTGTCGGTTAAACCGTATATTTAAAAAATTTCGTCCGTATATTCAAATATAGTTTTTTTAAAGATCTTTATTATAGTTAATTTCGTATTGTTATTATTAATTAAATAATTTTAGTTAACTTTCTTTTATTTATAAAAGACATTTTAAAATAAATTCGTAATAAAAATATAATTACGTATAATAAATATCGTAAAGTAAACCACTTATATTCGACATTAATTTTTTAAAAACATTAATTAATTATATTAATTACTTTAGTTTAAGTTAGATGTTTTTCTTATATTACTTATAAACCTTTTATCCCGTATATTTAACGATTATTTCGGAGAGTAACTTTTAACGTTATTTATAATAAATATATTAGTCCCCGAATTTTATAATATTTCGTTACGGTTGTTCATAAATATATTATATAACTAAAGGATTAGAGTTTAAATTATATTTTATTTAAATTCGGGTTTAAATTCTTTACCTATTTTTAGGTGTAGTATTAATTCGTTATCCGATGTCTTATTAAGTACGGATATAAGAAACTTTTTTACTCTTTTAATACTTTTAAATTTAAATTTTTAGTGCCGTTATATATTGCCTTTTTAATTAAAAACTACGGCTTTTTTTAACGCGTTATTTTATTACGTAATACGTCTGACGTTTTTTATAGTACGGGAAAATACTTTTATAATTTTTTTTAGTTTTTAATTAATTAACTTTTACGATATACCAAGTTTCGTATTTTTTAAAAGGTTTATTATATAAATTTTAAACCCGTTTAAAATAACATACGCTGTTATTAAACGGTATTAACCGTTAACGTTATTGCTATTATTATTATTATTATTATTATTAAACCTGCCGTTATTACCGTTCCGTTCGTTAATACGTTAATTGTTTTGTTAATTATTATTATTTTCTTTTTTTTTTAAATTTTCGACAATTTTTATTTCAGTAAGTATTTTTCTTATAGTATTTATAAAAAGGTTCGCTTTTAGCGTTTTATAAAATCTTATTACAGTTATTTTTCCCTTTATTATTATTAGTATTATTATTATTTCGGGCGTTATAACTTTACGTTTTAATTTTATTATTATTAATTTTATTATTTTTTGCATGTTTTATTCTGTAGTAAAACTTGATTTTAAAACTATTTAATAGGCGGTAAATCCTTTAATCGGTTTTGCGAAATACGGAATTTATTATTCGATATTAATTATTTATTTATTATTAATGGCGGTTAAAAATATAATAACTTGTTAATTTATGCTTAATTTTATACCGTATTTCTTAATTTTACAGATTAAGTTTTAAAATTGCGTAATAAAGGCAATTAAGACCTTACTGTCGTAGCGGTATTAGCTTAGTTTTTTTTAAAAAGAACGCTAACAGGGTTTTCCAGTTATAACATAGGTTTTATACAAAGTTTTTAATATTTTCGAATTTTTTTTATTCCAGTAACGAGTTTTAAAGGCGTCCGACGTATTGTTTTATTAATTACTCTCGTTAAATGCAGCTGATTAAAGGTGAAAAACTTTATTTTTTCTTTTAATTTATCTTTTTAAATACCAAATTTAAAGCTTTTGTTTAAAGTTTTTAGTTTTTAAAACCTTTTAAGTGGTTTTTTGTTTAATGCGAAATCGAAACGTTTTTAACGGAGGGCGGAGCTTTTTTTTAGATATTTTTTTATGCTTTTTTTATTTTAATTTTTTTGTTACGGCTGTAATAACGTTTTTCCGGATTATCGTTATTCGAATCGTTTAAATTATTTTCCGAATCCGAATCCGAGTCCGAATCTAAGTCCGAAGACGACGACAAGGAGCTAAACGATAAAAAGGAGCTATTATTATTTCCTTTATCGTTACTGCTTTTTCCGTTATTACGTTTACTATTACGTCATAACGAAAGCGAAGGGGGTAATAACTAAAACCGTGCCGATAAATATGATAATAACGTTTTTATTCGTAAGCCGTGGTAAGCTAGGTTCCGCTAAAGATTTATGAGATTTTTTAAATGGAAAAATGTTTTTTCGTTTTATTTTCTCCTTTTCCTTAAGGGTTTTGCTATGTTTTAAGCTTTTGATAATAATTTTAATGCTTTTATTAAATATTTTAGTCCATTTTAATAATCCCGTATTTATTAACGGGTTATTACTGGGATAAAAGTTAACTTCCTTCGCTAGTATGGTTTTAAAGCGTTTAAATTTATTTTTATATAGGTTATTTTTATCGTAAGTTTACTGGAATAATTTTTTTAAGGCCTATTAATTGTGTTATAAATTAATAGCTTAATTTGTTTACGTAAATATTTCATTTTTATATACAAGTGTGCTTTATCAAAATTAGACTTTAATAAATCCGTCAAAGTGTTTTAAACTTTTAAGGCTTTTTTTATTATAAAACGAAAAGCATATATAGATGTATTAATTACGCGTTTGAATAGAACTTTATTTTATAATATATATTTAACTAAATACATTCGGCTTTGTCATTATTACCGATTATCTTACTTTTAAGCCGGTTAATTAAAACCTTATAACGTATTAATTATAATTTTATAAAGATAGATTTCAAAATAATAAAAATAATAAAGCTTTTATTGTAATCTTTTTTCAAAACAAATTAAAAAATCTTATCATAATAGTATTTACGCGGTTAATTTAATTGTTATTAGTATTAAGACATATGTATTACTTGGTTATGTTTAGAACGTATTTATTTTAGGTACAAAAGGCCAGTTAAAATGGTGGGTGCGCTGGATGTATAAATCGGGTCCACTTAGTTTCCGAACACCTTAAAATATTACGAAAAATATTTATAAAACCTTAACAGCTTAATAAAAATAAAAATAAAAATAAACTAATATATATTAATATCAGCGGATGTAAGTTATATTATTAAGGTAATATTTTTTAGGGTATTCCTAAAGAAAAATACATTTACATATTATTTATTATATATATAAAAAGAAAAATATAAAACATCAACGTACTATATAAGCTCGTCGGTCATACAAGCTTGTCAGCCAACTTTTCAACTTTTTTAACCTTCTAACTTTGAAAATCTTTTTCTTAATACTAATATTATAAAACGTTTTATAAAAAAAGCTAGTATAAATTTACCTATCCAGATTAAAAAATAAACCTTAAAACTTAGTTATAACAAACTTTATTTTATTTATAACTTTCCTATATTTACGTTAAAAAACCGATATAATAATAAACCCTCCCGAGCCGATATCATTCTTAATTTGTGAAAATTAACGCAAACCGAAAAAAAATCCATTATTAAAGAAAGCTTTAATTTAAATATATAAGCGTTTCTTATTTAACGTTAATATATTAAAAATATAACAAATTTGATAATTACGTAATACGATATAAGAAGTATTAGAGTTAATTAAATATCTAACTTTATTAAACGGTAATAAAAATTTAAAACGTATTTAAATCGAAAAATAAATTATTAAATGGTTTTATATGAAAATTTAAAGGTATTTGGGAAATAATTTAAGCTTATTCGGGTTAAAATGGTAAAATACGGTTTTATAAAGGAAAATATTTATAATTTCGATAAAACTAAGTTTTTAATAAACCTTTTTATAATAGCTAATATAATTATTATTAATATTGAAAAACGTAAAAAATTTAAAAAACCTAATAATAAAATCGGGAATAATTTATAATACTATAAGCTGTTAACTTTCAAAATTAGGCCTTACTTTTATTTATCATTTTTACGAGGAAAAAGCATTGTTTTCGTTAATTCGCCGATAACCTATTTTTATTTAAGTAAAAAATTACTATAAACGAAAATAGCTAAATAATAAATAAATTAGGTTTAAAATAAATTAAATATTTCGATAAGTATATTAAAACGCGTATTATATGTTCGAAACGTTTCCTTATTCTCGACTGTTACGAAAATTATTATTTAATTAAATTCGAAAATTACTGTAAATAACGATATTATTATATTTTATATATTTATCTATTTTTTATTGGTTTTAACCTTTTAACATATCTTATTTTTCCGTATTAAAAAGCGTTTATTTACTTTATATCGAAAGTTTTATATAACGTTAAGTTATTTATATTATTCAAAAAATTTATCGCCGGTTTTTACGATGCGTTTAAAGCCGCTAAAACGGCCGATAATATTAAATCCGGATTTACAAAAATAGGATTTATTTTGTTCGATCCTAATTACGTTTCTTTCGAATAAAAAGTTCTAGTTATATTTATACCGATTATTTCTTTATTTACCTTTATTAATTCCGTTATTTCCTTACCTGCAAAAACTCCTAAAAATATTACCGAAATAATTTAATCAAATCGTTATTTGCA
>QJNZ01000828.1:0-40392 GCA_004155055.1 Monosporascus sp. CRB-8-3
GGCGAAAGAGACATCGGAGCGGCGGGCAGAGAGAAGTCGTATCACCGGGTGCCGGGGTGGGCCGCCCTGTTAAGCCAACAGGGCGAGATGCTATCTCTAGAGCCAAGTCATTTGAATGGGTGGCTGGCGGCGGGAATGAGGGTGTGAAGTATGCAGAGGAAGCTGTCACAACTTTGGGGGAGCTTTGGATTTCATAAATGGACGTTTGACATGGTACTTTTAGTAATTTGGCCTTTTTTCAATTGGGAACGAACAAATTGAGTGCCCAGTGGTTGGTGGGTGGCCGATCCGCTAATCCAAGACGGACTAAGCGCCACGAGACCTGCCCCCGTCCTATTCAATTAGCTAGCTACCTATGTAAGGTTAGTATAGTTGACATTACTTTTGTAGCAGGTTCAAGCTTGACTGCCCCTCTTATCAAAGCCAACTGCTACGGCGGGGTACCCGGCGTCTTGAATTGTACATGCATTTACAACAGTACTTTTGCCTATAGCATGAACATAGACCACACCGAGGTGGAAGAACGAATAGATCCCAGTGGCGGCGCCCTACCCGCAGCTTCTTCGTCGCGAAATTCCGATATCATGGCCGACGACTTTGAGCCATTGAAAAACGATCTCATCATTAGAACGGCATGGGGTTCGTAGCAGTGGCACCAATGTCTTGTTTCCTTCTTTACCCTGCTGAACACGTATATACACGTTTACATATACTAACATACATCTCTGCATTGTCTAGGTCAAGATGTTGAGAGAGCCCCTGTCTGGATAATGCGACAAGGTCCGCTCAAGTGCCACCTTTACTACCCCATGCCTACTAACAACTCGGCTGACCACGCATAACCGTAACAGCCGGTCGATATCTTCCAGAATACCATGAAGCAAAGGGCGACCGCGACTTCTTCGAATGCTGCCGCGATCCCGAAGTCGCCTCGACCCTGACCCTCCAGCCCATCGACCGATATGACGGCCTGATAGACGCCGCCATCATCTTCTCCGACATCCTCGTCGTGCCCCAGGCCCTGGGCATGGTCGTCGAGATGGTCGACAAGAAGGGCCCCCACTTTCCGGCCCCCCTGAAGTCCCCCGACGACGGCCAGTACGAGAAGGTCCTCCGCAAGGACGTCGACGTCGCTGCCGAGCTGGACTACGTCTACAAGGCCATCGCCCTGACGAGGAAGAAGCTGAAGGGTCGCGTGCCCCTGATTGGCTTCTGCGGTGCTCCCTGGACCCTCTTCTGTTACATGGTCGAAGGCGGAGGCTCCAAGTTCTTCGTCGAGAGCAAGAAGTGGATATATCGCTACCCGGAAGCCTCCAAAGCTATGCTGCGGAAGATAGCTGAAGTCTGCGTCGAATATCTGGCATTACAAGTCAAGGCCGGGGCGCAGGTGAGTAACTACTCTTACGCGTTGCTCGCTCCATGCGGGAACTAACAGCTGTTCAGCTGGTACAAGTGTTCGACTCCTGGGCCGGTGAACTTTCGCCCTCGACTTTTAAGAAGTTCAGTGAGCCCTATCTGGCTCATATTTCAAAACAGCTGCCCATTAGGTTGAAGGAGCTGGGACTGGATCCCGTACCAATGATTGTGTTCCCTAAAGGGGCCAATCAGGTGTTAGATTCCGTATGCGATCTTGGGTACAATGTCGTCGGACTCGACTGGCTCATGGACCCTGCCGAAGCAGTCAAGATTCGGGGCAACCGCCCGATCGTATTTCAGGGTAACGCGGATCCCGGCGTGTTGTATGGCTCAGATGAATCCATATCAGAGACGGTTCAGGAGATGGTCCAAGGTTTCGGAGGCGGGAAGAAAGGCTGGATAGGTAATCTCGGTCACGGTAAGCCACACGAAAAGCCAACACTCTTTGTGCTGCTGCATCAATTGGTCGCCAAGTTCCGATAATCTAACTCTTTCATAGGAGTAACCCCTTTCGTCGAACCTGAGGCCCTGAAGACGTACTTGCAGGAAATCCGCCGGTTAACCGAGCGGTGACCTCTGCGAGGTTACTATACCACCGGTAAATAAGCTTGGAATGTACCATACTATATATCCGGGAAACTCCGGTCGAGATCGGCTTTACACCTGCGCACCGTTAACCTAGAGCTTCCATAGTGGTAGAGATGCTGACCATGACACCGTCCAAGCAATCTGGCCCCCCAAGCTCTTGCACACGCCCTGGCTGCTAGGGTTATCCGGCGCCACGTCGGCCCAGCCGTATCCCTCATCCCCGTAGTCCTTCAAGTGATCGCGCATGAGCTTCACCGCCACGGCCTTCGCCAGACCTCTGCCGCGGTACTCGGGTTCGCAGTGGAGGCTACTCAGCGAAGAATCGGGTCCTACCCGAGCGTCAGTCCCGAGGAGTCCTGAGTAGGTTTGCACAATGAAAGATGGAATCGTGTGTGTGTGTATGTGTGTGTCGCCTACCTAGAAGAGCCCACGCGACGGGTGTACCGTCCTCGAGCTTGATGGCCGTGCTCCGTAGCAGGACGACCGTACGTCTGTATACACGTTCACCACATCATTCGTTAGCGCCGGCCATCCCCATCCCATCCCCATTACCCCGTAGAGAGAAATAAAATAAAATAAAATGCAAAATGAAATCAACAACACACGTCTACGCACTCTTTCCTCTTAACGCGCGTCCTCGACAGCACAAGCGGGATGTCCCCGCGGCGCACGGTGTCCCAGCGCATGCCCCGGGGCAGCACGCGGACGTCCGCGGGCAGCGCGTCGGCCCGGAACAGCCACTTGTCGTAGGCCTCGACGTAGGGGAACGCGACGCCGCGGCCCGCGAGCGCCCGCCGCAGCCGCTCGCTCAGCGTGCCGATTAGGACCGTCGGCTGGGGCCGCCCTCCCCCCTCCTCCTCTCCCCCCTCGCCGCCGCGGCGGTAGTACTCGTCGCGCAGGCGCTTCACCTCGCGCAGCGCCGCCTCGGCCTGCGACGCGGCCGGGTGGTCGGCGTGGGCCGTGGTAGGGTCGTCCTCCGCCGCCGGCGACCGGTCGCGCTCGAGCGACGAGTAGAGCCAGAGCTCCGTCTCGGGACCTGGGGGGTTCGTCCGAGGTTAGTTAGTAGATCCCTCCATTTCTCTCTTGGCTTTTTCTTTTTTCCCCCTCCCAAAATAAACGACGCATAACGTGAGTTGACTGGCAGGGGGGTAAGTATGGACATGGGGCCATCGAGGCTTCTTCGTGCCCGGGAGAATCCCCCCCCAAGTCCCCGCACACGCACAATGAGGGCTCGAGGTGAATAATCGAGGTTGACGGATGAGGAAGAGAGCAAAGGGGAGAAAAGAAGAGAAAAAGGACACCGTGCGGAAGCAGTGGCTTGTTTCCTAGTGATCTATTATTTACCGTACCGCGCGAAAAATCCAGATAGCCGGCCGTGAAGCGGGCGGAGTCGGGCAGGTCGTCGGCGAGCTCCACGTCCGAGGCCCAGAGGACGCGGGCGTGCTCGGTGATGCCGCCGGGGAAGCGGGTGAACTGCAGGCGGCGCAGGAGGGGCAGCGAGTGCGGGACGTGCCTCCCGAGGAGGGCGAGGAGCGGCGCCGGGGGCTCCTCGTAGCGGGTCACGCCCACGGCCATTCTGTCCGCTTCTCTGTGTGTGCTCGGATGTTCCGTTCGGTATAATTTGGATAGGACGGGTCAAATTATGCGACGACCTGGAGTAGACGCCGCGGGCAAAGTAACTGGTAAGAGAGGAAGACCGCTGGGTTACCGGGCCGTGAATATCTTGACTTACTCATTTGAGGGTACATCCGGTATCGTATCGCGCTCGGTGTTACCTGTTTTACGTCCGCGCTTTGATGATAATTATACAGGGGATGTTGGCAATAGTATCACGATGATAATTAACTCTTTCCGAACGGCAACCCCAGATGCATCAGACCATTATTACCTACAACGAGAGACCCCTTTTCCCGTGCTCGCAATGGTAGAACCAGATAGACTGCATGTGGAGCGGGGTATCGTGGACCATTCATTCATCCCCACTACTTAGTGGTATATATAGCAATCAGAACCGCAAACTCCGTGCTTCGTTTCTTTTCCCCTTCCCTCCAATTATGGACTCCGGCTGAGCCCTAATTGTACGTGAACATAAGATATAGTAAAAAGCCGCAACGCACAATGACGCGGACGTGGCACGCGAAGAACAACCAGAGAAATCATTAGCAGCCAGTACGTAAAAGGGCTGGTGCTCCGCCAGACTCCGTGAGCCAGCCGAGCGGGCGCTGAACGGCCGGCCAAAGGCAAAAAGCCTCTCTGCCCTTCAATGCGACCCCTATGCCTTCTTGAAGAGACCCTTGGCCTTCTCGGCCAGTCCCTGATGCTGGTGCTGGTTATCCTTCTTGTGCTCGTCGCTGGCCCCCTTCGCCTTCGCGGTCTCGGCGGCGGCGACCTCTCCGGAGTCCTGCTTCGCAACGTTTGCCGCGCCGCCACGGCCGATGTGCGTCGGGCCCGTGCTGGGCTGGCGCTCGATGCTGCGCGGCACCATCACAGTCAGTCAATGTGCTCACCCCGGGGCGCTCATGAGAGTCATGTTGCAGGTCGCGCCGCAGTTGCAATCGGCTTGCGAAAAGAGAGGGGTTGGGAAACTTACGGTTCGACATCCTGGGCGATGCGCGCCTCGACCGGGTCCGTGTTGGCGGCCATGTTGCCGGAGCCGCCGCGGCCGGTAGTGTAGACGGCGCCCTTCAGGGTCGGGGTCTGGAGGTCTGCGGGGTTGAGTTTGGGGGACTTGGAAGAGTCGGCGATGTTGCCGGCTCCTCCCCTGCCCGTCGACGTCCTTCCGGTCATTGTCGCTGCGTTGTTGCGTGTATGTGTATGAGGTGAGAGATCGTTCTGTCGCCTTCGTATTCGGGAGCCTGGATCGCCAAAATGCTGTCTATTGCCGAATAAATTCTTTCAAAGTGGTTATTCTCATTGGGGATTGTGCGGGCAGCGAGAAGTATTTTTCTTGTAGGTATGTATCACACAGAGGAATGGGTTGCGCGAGCGTGTAATATGAGTTGTCAAGGGCAAGAGGGCAGCAGAACAAGGCAAGGCAGGAAACTCAATTTATTTACTTATGATACTTGTGCAATTTGCAGCGCGACATGTACAAACATATCTACCAACCTAAGAGTTAGAGCCTTGAAAATTGTCACGACGATGACACCTCCCCCTAACTAACGAACGAGACTTGGCTGATCACATGGAGCACCGGATTTTCTCAGCCAAGAGTCCGGTCAAGAGACGAGAACGTGTCCGCCCCAAATTTCGCCAGATTTCTCGCGTCGCTCGTGGCAGTTATTGGTGACCCCACCGAGTGCCTTGGTTTAGTTGCATTCCGGGTTGCGTGCTCATAGACCCTCTCCGTCGTCCGATCGTGTCATGCTAAAATGAAAAGGCTTGCTTGTGAAGTTATTGAGGGGCTCGGGTTTGGTGGGGTAAAGCAAACGTAATAGAAATAGAACCCCCGTCCGCTGTCAGTCGGCGGGCAGGCGCTCCCGATTTCACCTGTTACCGGGGAGGAGTCCATGTCCCGTTCTCGCAGAAAAAAAGATGACCTTTTGGGTGGTCTAAGGATGATGATGATGATGTTAGGTACAACTCTAGCCCTGAGCTTCAGTAGAGATACCCCTCCCATACTGTGTGGCACCTTCCTTCTCAAGTACCGGACATCTCTTGCCATGTGCCTTACGAAATAAATCTGGGGTAGGTCTAGATAGATCGCAACAGCTCGGCTGCTCCCGTGTTCGGCAGGGCCGTAGCTAATGTCCCTATATGGAACCAAGGTACTGGAACGTGTCAGAACAAAATTGAAGAACCATTATAGGTCCGTCGCGATGGTTAAAAGTGGGTGCACTAGGCTAAAGTGTCAACGACACTTGAGAATACCATACGTAGGCGGCTACTTTACGTGTTGCCGTCGTACCCTAGCAAGAGCTCTTTGTGCCGTACATGGTCCAAAGCGGATACAATTGGGACCGCCTATAAAAGATTCACGATCCTTATAGCTGCTGCATGAAGGCACTCCGACCATCCCCGTTCCCATTCGCCGAGCCGTATGCACTCCTACGCCGGAGTTGGCATCCCCACATGCGGCCATTGCATACATAAGAGCATGTCAGCATGACAAGTCCTAATAAGCCGACAGGGAGCCTCAGCAGTAGCAGCAGCAGCAGCATGTAGGCCATGCGCCTGTGAATTAAAATAGGCAGGTGCGTTCCAAGCTGAGGGGTAACGGCATCGCCTGCACGGGCGATCACACGTTCTTCCCCCAGAAAAGGGGCAAGGGAAGGGGCTTGTGTCCGGGGTATGTCGTAAGAGAAGATCAGACGAGGGTCGCCCGACACGCCGGGTCGCCAGGCTTACATGTTATGCACGTATTACTAGCTAGAATTTGCACTTAAGTTTAATTCTAGTGACCCGGGGACCAGAGCCGAGTGATGGGTGAGCAAAAATCCTGGTTTCCACGATGGAATCGGTCGGTGGATAAACTACAGAATGATCGTGCCCCCTGGACTCCCGATGATACTTGGTTCATATTTTCTTTCCCCCGTATGTGTACTTAACCAAGCAACGTAAAGGGGTGTACGCGTGGCTCAAGGCATGAAGAGTAAAGGCGGGTAGTGTATCAGACTCAGGCGATCGGCGATAGATGAGGGTGGGGATTATCCGTCTGCTCGGGTAATAGTGACTGTTTCCAAGCTTCCCGCACATATAAGGTGCTTGGGCATGCATACATGCGACGTCTCTCGTGTTGGTCACTACTATGTAGGTAGTATTGAAAGGTTATTTTGATGCCTTTGCAACGTAAGACTGGGGGCCGCAACAAGTACTTGCTGTGACGACATATAGCTAAGGATTTCACCATATCAAGTGGCTACCCTAGTCATGCTTATAGGTTCAACGTTATTCCTTCTGCAGTATCCGATTGGTTTGAATGGTACGCCACCCGTTAGATTTGAATCGCAGAGAATGGTGGCTTTCGGCCCGGGGGTCCATGATACACTCAGGTCGAAGGTCGAGACGATTATACTTAGGTTTTGAGAACGGTGTGCGGAAGGAAATTTGTCACTCCATAAATTCAATTGTGGTCATCTGCTTAACGCTTTCGTACATCCCCCTGGTCAAAACACTAATCCTACCCATGACGGAGTAGCCGCCTATGCTAATGACCCGATGCCGCGAGGCCTAAGAGTCTACTGTATCGTATTCCAAGCGCGAGGTTAACCCCGACGGGCGTCCCAGGTGGACCCGCGCCCTCGTCCCCTAGGGTGTATTGGAGCGTTAAGAGGTCGGAGAAATCAACCATCCCCTACTCGTCGTTATCCGAATCGTCCTTCCCCTTCCCGTCGCCCTTGCCCTTTTCGTCTTGTCCTTCTTTCCTGATGGGAATTTTGACACCTTGGGCTGCGAAGCACTTGCTTAGCGCGGTGCTCTCGCAAACACCCGGGAACTTTTTCGCCGAATAGACCTGGAACGGTTCGCTAAAGACTTGTGCGAGGACTTTAGCTTTGCCCTTGACCAGGGAGCCCGCATCGCTTCCATGGGAGTTTCCTGCGTGGGTGGCTCGTAGATTAACAAAGGAGAATCGTAACCTGTTGCCTTGTAAGCTCGAGATGGAGTTCAGTGCTGTCCGGTCTACTCACCTGAACCACCCTTCGCTTCTGACGCTCATATCCTGTAAAACGAACCAGATGCCGATCTTCTCAGAAGGATCGGTGAGCCGGGCTGCGCTACAGGCGAGACTTCCTATCAGATTTCTTGTAAACATCCCATTAGTCTGCGAGGTGGTTAATCCCGGCCCGCGGCCCCCGCTCAAGGTGGCGGACATGTCATGAGAGTAAGATCCCCGTTGAGATGCCAGTGGGTCCATAGAAGGGTGCACATCGTTCCTGAAACCACCCTGGGGGTAGTTGTAATGGTGTGGTTGTTGCATAGGAACCTGCTGTGGGTAACCGGGCCCCTGCGCATAACCACCGTATCCTGATCAAAACTATCAATAACAAGAACAGCAAAATGGGACCCAAGCGCCTAACCTTGACCATAAGCATCCGGCTGGTAGCCCCCGATGTGCGGAGGATATCCGGTCTGAACGGGGGATCCGTATGCCGGCTCCCGGTTAGATGGCACTATCGCCGGATAACCATAACCAGAGTTGTGGCTATCCATGAGTTCCCGGAAGGAGGTAGTAGACGTGGCGGAAATGGAACCCTGAGCCTGGGATTGCTTCACCAGGTTGAGTTCCTTGTCTCCCTCTTGACTCCAGAGGTCAACATGTAATATATAATGCTGGTGGTCGACTTCACTACCTTCTAGTTAGTATGATATGCTAAAACGACCGTGGCGGATTTTCAACATACTTGCAGTCTACCTCTTTGCCAGTGGCTTTATCCATGACAATTAACCTAATACAGGGTGGGGGTGTGATAGGCCGGCGGTCCTAGAAAGCATTAGATTCTTCTCCAGAGCAACGCATAACCTAGAAGAAGATTCGCTGACCTTATCACCGAAACCGCACATTCTTGCACGTAGAGGTTGCTGAACAACTTTCAGTCTAATAACCTAATGGTTAGTGAGTGCTATGATCAGTGGCCCGGGGGCCGTGAAGCCTGTGCCTCATCAGCGCCCAATCCCAATAACTCACTGGTACTTCCTTGTTGCATCCGTCCCTGAAACTTCCTTTGGCGGAGCCTGCCTTTTCTTGTCGGCCGCCGCGGGTTTCGATGGATCAGCACCATTCTCTGGCGGGTTGAAATCGCCAATATGGTCTCGGGACCCAGACATTGTCCGTGGCGGAGGTATGGGGCGGTGTATATTTGTGGCAGTGTTCTGATAGTGGTATGATGTTTGAGGCACCATAGGAGGAAGCTGATGGGTCGGGTAGCCAGACAGATGCGCTGGCGGCCCTGGTAGCTCTGGTGCCAGCACCTGGGGATGATGAGAGATAGGGGGTTGATAGTTTTGATTCATGGTCGCTGCTCTCTTTCCAAATGTCGGTAGCGTTTTGTTATAGCGCGACTGTCTTGTCGTAAGCCCGAGCTTGAGCGCTTGGAGCTGCCTGGCCGTATTGCCACACGGGAGCTAGCTCCCAAGTAAGCTTTTACAATAGCGCGAGGTGCGAACGAGTTCGTGGTTAATCGAAGTTTGTGCCGACAACTCGAGTTCCGTAAGACGTAGATTCGACGAGTCCAGGGTCCGTCAAGCTAAGAAAAAAAAGGGTTCGAGGCGATCTCCAGTCCCTCCTATATGCGCTGATAGTCCAGATTTTATATCTACTACCGGTACGGGCTGAACGTGGAAGATCATATAAGGGCTCGTGTTCCTGGTGGCGACCAGCGTTTTCGAATTAAGCTTTGCGGAGTAGTAAAAAAGTTAAACTACTTCAGTGCGATTAGGATACAAACTAGCACCAAAGGAGAATATAATGGCGAAACTAATAGTAAGCTCAAAATATTGGGCGGGTTGGGCACGGCGCGTTCAACTACATGTGCTTGTAGTTCCGTAATTTGTCGGTTATCGTGTGTAAATAGAGGGTATGTAGTTAAAGTACGTGTGTAAATATGTACATACGCACGTACGTATGTTTATGTATGTACGTTCAATAATTTCAGACGGAGATGGTTGTGAGGGTAGTTCGGGGAAGACCTGGAGAAGGCAAGCCGCGTCGCACTCTATTCCTTCTACCTTCTAAGTAGGTAGCGTAAGTAATGAAGTACCCTTGATTAGCAAAGCAGGCCAAGATGATATGAAAGGGCTGATCACGGCATTGGCGAACCACTTAAAAGGTTGGGGTTGTTAGTGGACCGTTATGGTCCTGCTAAAGTAGCATCCTGCTGGGGCATAGGGTGGGTATTGCCGCAGGGATCGACGGCCGGAATGAGACTTCACCTTTGGCCGTGTGTATGGTAGATACAAGGGTCAACATTTATTGCCTAGGTATCCTCTGGTCGCGGCTTTCGTTCTGTTAGGGGAGTAAGTATTGCCTCATATAGCGGTCGGCGGATACAGTTAGCAAGGTGTCAACTATGTTGTACAGAAAATCGTATAATATCTGAGTTTTATAGGTACACGAAGTTAAGTACCCAACCTCCGTTAGAATCAACCAGCTCAGTCACCTACATAGATACTACGCTAACTTCGGTTGTTGGAACGAAGAATAGTGAAAACCTGTCATAGTAGACCGAGTATTGACGATACTGCTGCTAACTACTTATTACTTATCGACTTACGCAGTTGCCCACCTAGGTGGCTGAAAAGTTATGCAGGTAAATATAACCCGTCTAGCGTAAAATCCCCAAACCTCAGAGCTCGCACAAAACCGTTGTAATGCAACATCGGGCCTGTCTTTGATAATGCATGATGTTCCGAGCTAGTAGCCCCATCCCCTTGGCAAATGGAAGTAAAGTTAAAGTCGAGAACCGCTGGAAGTGCCGTTGGTTAGTTTCAAGTATCAATCTTCATAGAGTTCCTCAACCTATAGTTGTTGTTGGGTAGAACGGCGTAGGCTACGTTAGCTATCGTCTTCTTTCTGCGCGCCCAAAAGTTCGACGTCCCGAGTGTAGTTGTTGTCTACTGGTATCCTCGCCGCCCTTGATTTGTTATACATTCGCCTGTGGACATCTTCCTCAACAGAAACCTAGCTTACATGTTGATAGAGCGCACATATCTAGGTAACCATAGGCAGGTACTATTGACGATGCCTTCAATACCGGTATGGTGGTGGAGGTGGCGGCGTCTATGCGAGTACAGGTCGGTGGGGCTGCAGATGCAAGACAAGTAGTGCCAAGATGCTGCCGAACGAGTCTCAAGTATTAAGTACTTATTAGACGCCGGGAAGAACAAGATTCCGACATCTTTACTGTAGTATACACCCTGTCACCTCTATAGAGCCGAGCAGGAGCAGGGCCTGTCTTATGCGGCACACTACCCGCATACCGCCTCGACCCTCTAGAGTTACATGATGATCACATCGGGCCTGCCAGATTCTACACATGCCGCATCAATCTTAAAAGAACCGCGTATTAAACCTGCTTGTGCTTGTGTTGTATGCCGTAAGGCCAACCCCCCCAACGCATGCGGGAGAAGAGTCCATCACGAGAAAACGGTCGTCCACATGCACTGTTAGGATGTAACCCATGCATGCCTAGGCACTTACTTACCTACTAGGCAGGTAGCTATTCCACCTTATGTGCGCTCCTCCTTTGAACCCTTGCTTCCACAAGTATATACTATCTCTCACCCAGGACGACTCTACAAACAACACTCCACCAGCCTTGCACAAAGGCACCCCTCGTGCTCCATCCCGTCACAACGGTCTCCTAGTCAGTCCACACTCACTCCCTGACTCCATAGAGTACAGTATGAGCTGCACCAAGGAGCCCCCCCCCCCCCCCGGGGGGGGGGGGGGATGGCAACCACCAATCGCTTTGCAACATATGCGATCCAGGTACGTCTAGGCACGGCTGTTTTCCTCGCTGTCATGAGCTTAGCGGTTAATCTAGGGGCGTTTGGAGTTTGAAAAAGCGGAAGCTCCTTGCCGTCTGCCGGCGTCCTATCTGCCATAAGCACCTGGGCATCCAATCTGAAAGATTCCGCCTTACAACGGGACGGTTTTCGTTGGTTCTGAGCATACGTTACCCGTTGCCCACTCACCTCTCTATTCTGAAGACTCACGTAGGTAGTACCTACATACGCGCCTTCGACGTAGAGCTTCTACCCAGACTGGGTAGTCGGAGTCCGACGATTATGTGATTGATGATACGTAGCCAGTGCATCCCGACGCGGCAATTGTGTGCATAAAATCCCAAATGACCGTACCACCCCTTGCTATCCAGGTAGTCATCGCTAGTCATGCATCGCAGTTATGCTTGGCTGCCTGAGTAGTAGCAACTGTCCCGCTATTCCCCATTCGAGCTCAGCTGCACTCCGCTCCGTCCCTCTATCAACTTCCCGATACGTATAAACTTAGGCATGTGTGCGTAGACGACAGGCCTAGTAACCCACAAGATCGTCTCCAGGGGATCAACGTCAATGAGGGCTGCAATAGCAACTCGGCCCTCCTAAACTGGGAGGAGACGCTTGCTCGCTGACTGAGGCTGTTGTGTCTTATGAGAGAAGCAGGATTGCCCGACCGATTGCTTATCGCTAGCCGCACAGCCAATGGTTACACCACAACAGCAGCGCCGTACCAGAGCTTCGGATCCGCGCTAACTCCAAGGCGAGCAACGAGAAACGGCTTATGGGATTTTTTTGGGAGGTGGATTTCGAACTCGTCAACATGCGCACCCAGATGTCAACCCAGGGCTTCCTTTCCATCACACACAGCGAGAGAGATACGGGGACAGGCATCAAGACAGAGTTTCGAAAGTACTCATTCTCGCGCCGATGGCAGACAGCTTTTCTGCCAGAGAGATGCGATATGCATGCAAGCGCATTGTGCCCAGTTTGACTTCGTACAAAGCGAGTGCTGCGTATACATTTTGATACACAGGACCCACTGCCACAAGGCGAAAAAATCCCCTATGTCTTCACGCGTCGTATTGGGGATGCCATGTTTCATTGCTCATTGCCCCGCGGTTGTTGGGCAGCAAAAGCAAAAGCCGGCGACGTCTTAGGACACGACATGCGTATAATAATTCTCCCTTCCGAGACAACAACCCCTTCTGCAGGCTGTCAAGGTAAACAGTCGCACATGACGGTTGCCGTTGTTAGTCTAGCTAAGAAGAGTGGGACTACCGAGAAAAGAGAGTTCGTCTTACGTACCGCAGCCCAAGCGCCAACAGAAGGGGCAAAGTTCCACGGCTTAATATACGTACGTGCTGTCAACGCCCCAAGGTGTCCGGCGAGCAGACGGGTTCTTCGTTCGACGGGACACTCGCACGACAGGCGCTGCTGACGGGGAGGCTCACTGTAGCTTGGTACCGCTGCACCACGTCAATAGCTACGTACACTGCCTAGCTAGCGGTGCTCCTTTCCACCAACCCCCTCTACTTCCTCCCAATGCCCTGGAACGTCTCCCCCTTTCTTGCAGGGTTGCAGGAGTCAGGAATAATTGAAGCAAACATTATGAAAGTTGCCCTCTTCTCTTTCTCTCCTCCCCGACCCACACATATACACAAACACACGCACACACGCACACACACACTCTCTCTCTCGGCTTGTATCGGGCAGCCTATTCACGTCCGAGGACGACTCGGAAATGACGCTACCAGGACGAGCCATGAAGGTGAAGAAGGTCCTTGAATGCCCCGATCGAAACAAGAGCGGCTTTCCCCCCTAATAGACACGTTGCAGCAACAAGTAACGTGGGGAGTCATATCACCTGATCAAAGAGACTTGCGTAAGGTATTTATGATATTGTTAATATGCGTTCGGCCGGGCCGGTTGCACAAACCGATGACATCGTGGCGCCACGTACTTCGCGCCATGCTCATTTTTCGCCACTCAATTCTGAAGATAAAAGGTCCAGATCGCCGGCGATAGACCTCACCGCCTCCATCATCCCGCACTATCATATAATCACGTCTCTTCGATATCGCCCCATGATTCTCATGAAGAAAATAAGGAGGCAGCGCAAAAAGATGCCCTCCCTCTCTAGTAGCATGTCTGGTCGGCGCCAAAAATGAACCAAATAGGAATGAAGTGCCACTATCGCCACCCTATCCTCCCAATAACACAGGCGCCGCTGAAAAGGGAGACACCCGAGGAGGTCTGTGACTAGTTTATCGCTGAATCCCATTCTTCTTTCTCCCATGTCTCGAATGTCGTGATTCCGTTGCATCGTACCTTAACATTCCTACCCCAAAGTAACGCCCTGCTACGCCTACGCTTCACGAGTAATTTCAACATCCCAGACTGTTCCTCCATATCTTGGTACAAATGAAGCAAGGAGGGTGCATGACTCAGCTTGTGTGGCTGAGCACCGATTCTTGGAATTCAACGGACTTTGAATGCCCGAAATTAGTAGCAACACTGTAGCGGTTGCGCTGCCCAGGAACGCCAGACTTAGTATCAGAAATCGAGGAAAGCCGTGCTCACACAGACGATCTAATCGTCCGCTAACTTCGCAAAATGTTTAGACCACAGCCAACCGACGAGGTTGTTAGGGTCATCCTGGTTTTTGGCCAGCCACAGTTCACCTTTTTCTGCGATGACATCGAATATCTGTGGGTCGACATAGTTAGCCATAATTCCTTGACGGACTAATCTTCGGGCTGCACATACTTCTCCTGCTTGGTATGTTAAATAAGGGTATCCAGCTTCGTGCTTGGTAGTTTCGATATTAAATTCGAAAAGAGAGGCGGCGAGCCACAGCACATTGTAACCATTAATGGGGTTGCGATCCCGCGAAGAAGCACGAGACGATGCTAGAGACGGCCGTGGCTGGCGTTCTGGTGTATCAGAGAGGGGAAGAGCTGACTGGAAAAGACCGGAATAGCGCTGACTCTCCACTGCTTGATATGGAGAAGGGCGCGCTGAATTAAGAGAATGGCGCGGTTGTGCGTTGGAATCTATACTTCGTCTTGGCAAGGCACTTGAGTCGTGGCTATGACCCGTACCAGGACGTACGGATGCCGCAGTGACGGAGCGAGCGCCCGCAGGAAATTCCGCACCTATAGGTGAACCTGATCCTGGGCGTGGGCCGTTAATGCCACTGTAATAATCACGATAGTAATACTGGTGTGGGCTTGGCATAGAAGTGGCCGAAGCCGAGGGAGACGTTGCAACTTGGTTGCTTTGACGCCTCATGAAGTCAGGTGTCGGTAGGCTGGGAGCGACGTCGCTATTCAGGGACGAACCTCGGTCACGGATAGATAGATCGGTCAGTCTAGGCCGCGTCCTGTTCGCAGTATCCTCGGTGCTAGCTGATTGAGAAGGCCGGCCCCAAGAGGCTGGGTTGACGATGCCGATCGAGTTCATCTGTTCTTCCTGGAACTTGTAGTCACGTTGGAAGGTTGAGATGATATCCGTCATCTCTGGGACGTGCGGATCTTCAAGTACAGCCTTGACCTTTTCCTTCCAAATGGAGAACCATTGTGCTTGGATGTTCACAAAATTGCCTAGACAGATGTTGCCAACCTTTTCAGTAAGAGACGATAGTTTGGGAAGTTCTTTTTTCAATGCCTCGTTTAGCGCCTCGTACTGTTCCACGAATTCCGCAAGCTGCTTGTCGACCTTCTTGCCGTTCTTCGTGAGCTGGATAGACTTCTCGTAGTCCAGGCGGCGTTTGGCCCGCTTCTTCATTGCGAGCGAAGGATTCGCATACGATTTGATCACAAGTTCAAAAGGTTCAATGACTTGTTTTCGAACTTGTGAAAGCTATGGCCGGGTCAGTATTCCGTGTCCAGTACAGGCGAAGAAGGGCGTAAGTCTTACATGTTGTTCGAGCGCGACTTTCTCCACATCTCTCATCGACACGTTAAAGCGAACCCATTTGCTTTCGATCTCTGGATGGGGCGAGGGCTGAAGCCGCATGACTAATTCCATCGATGATAGATACTGCAGGAACTCGTGAACGTAGGCACTGACTTGCCTCGTATAGAATTCAACATCTCGGAGCACGACTTGCAATCGAAGGTAATCATCGCCAAACCTCTCATGGAGTTTGAGGTATTCTGCGTCTTCAGGTTCCCGATTGGACGCCGCTTGCAATTTGTCAACCCGCTTACCGAAAGCCCTTGCGAAGCCGACCTTCATGTCAGATGATTCTTTGCGCTTCCTCCCGACGATCTGGCCCACTAGCTCAAAATTCTTCTTTGTCTTGTTGATGTCTACAATGGCATTCTCTAGGGAGCTCTTCGCCGACTCCAGGATGGGCCGATCGGGGTGATCCGGGGGTGTCTCGTGGAGCAATTGAATGATCAAGTTGGGATACTTCGTGATTCTCTGCATCGGCTTGATGAGCAACGAATCCAAGTTCCATGCTTTCGTCAGGTCTCTTGCGACCTCGTTGCATTCATTCAGCCACACCTTCACCGTCGGGTCTTCTTGGATTTGAATTAAGCGTTTGGCAGCATGGTCGCTATTTTTGAGAAAGGTCTCATGGACCGCCTTCATCTTCTCCATGTTGCGGATGAAGATGGGGCCCAGTGTTGTCTGCCTGTCGTACTCGTCGTTCAGGTGACTTCCACCCGTCTTCGACCCTGCTGATTGAGAAGCCGAGCTGTCCGACTGAGCCGAGCCGTCCCTTGGCAGATTTCGGTGAGTCTTGGGCATATACACACTGGATACTCCTTCCTTGAGCTCGGAAAGGAAACCAGAGTGGAACGAAATGATCTGGTCAGTATTCCGGAATATCAACTTGATGGTGGTATCATCCAGCTTAGGGCATGCTTCAGCCGTCCCCTTGTAAATTTCTTCCACAATGTTCATGTCTCTTATGAAGAAGGCCTCAGTGTCGATGAGTTCCTTGATGGTTTCAAGACGAGTAAATAACCGTTTTCTCTCGGCGGGTGAGAGTGTCTCGCCGTCCTGCGTTTTGTCGAGGGCCTCTGTCAGTGATTGCTGGCTGTCAAGGACGGGGCGAATAGACTGTTCTTCCGAAACATTCAGTGAGGCCTGGTCGACAGATTGAGGTGCCGACACAGAATGGGAAAAGTCCCCGCTCTCTCGACAGTACCTATCCATGGAGAATACACTGCGGTCATCCTTGCTGGTACGCGCGTAGCTGCTTGGCCTCGTGTCGTCAAAGTATTCACTCGCTGGTGCGGAACTTGTGGCATCTCGAAATGAGGCGACGTCAGGAGGCGGCGGAGGTGCGTGATCTGGGATAATTGGAACAGAAGCCGGCGCAACGCTATTCTTGCGCGTAATGTATTCGACGGCGAAGCTATCGCCGGTATCTATTTCCGGAAGCTGATGGCCTTTGTCAAAAGCGAGTTCGGGATCTTGATAGGTTTCGCGAGGCGATAGCTCCGGGCTAGATGGAAAGTCCCTGGAATCTCGGTTATATTGGATAGACTGTGGCCTTGAACCCATTTCTGATACCGAGGTGCTCTCGTGATTTGGCGAATCGCGTTGTAACAGACTCCTGTCTAGAACTCCGCAGATTGAATACGCGTTCTGGCTATCGATGGAGTAGTCAGTCCAGACCGTAGTTTGACTGATTCTATTCTGGACATCCGCAGTAGTCCTAGGGATGGCAAGACTCTGGGGTACGGACAAGGTCGTCCCTGGATCAGCAGTATAACGTGCGTCCTGCGGCGAATCATGTTCAGTAATGGCACTATCGTTGCTAGGTTCCGATGCGTTCCCAGTAGAGCCTCGAATGCGTGCTACCGATTCCTGTACACTCGGGCCAACCAAGCATCCCTCAGCCCTAGTAACTCCAGTCGTCCTATCGTGACTCAAAGGTGTCTTCTCATTGCAAGGAAGTCTATGGCGCACATCAGGTTCTTCAGGTCGCGGAGCAGTATCTTCTTGCCCCTCTTCGCTAGCGGTGTCCCTGGTTATAGATGCCTCTTCCTTTTTGCGATCCAGCGGATGAAAATCCGAGTTGCGCCCAATGATAGTGACCGTCGTTTGAGACGGCGGTGTTTTGAGCGGCTTGGGCTCGTACTCGTCATTGTCGTTGAAGGAGCGAGATCCCACAGGTCCCATATGGCTTCTCTCCTCTGTCAGGGCAGAGTCCATGTATAGCGCGTCCGCCCTTGACGGAGCATCTAACGAGAGTTTTATAGACATGCCGTCGTCATTTAACGATTCTTCGTCAAAAGGCGATCGGTATTCGGACCTCGAATAAGTTGGCTGCTCACCTTCATCGGCCTTACTCGGCACATGGACGCCCACTCGTATTGGGATCTCCGGGAATGGTGGCTCGGTCTGTGGTTCGACGTCAAATTCCGTTGTATTCGAGATAGCCGAAGCGGGCGCCTCCTCGTCTTCAGCTGCGGTCTGAGCTGGAAAGCTGCCGGGTATACCGAGTGTGGGCGAGTCGTCGTGTGCTTTAGTAGTCTCCTCTGGTAGAACCACCGTCTGGCCAGCTTGAACAATGCTGGTGGTTATTGTCAATGTCGGTTGCTCTGTGATGGGAGCCTCGGCCGAATCTAAAGCCGGCACATCGTCCTTCGTAAGTCCTTCCCTCTCTCCGGGATCGCGCGCTTGTTTCTCTTGATCTAAGCGCCCATTTTCTACTTGCTCCCTCTCCTCGGCTTCCTGTTCGAGCCTCTCCTTCTCTCGGCGTTCCAGCCCCTCACGTTCCCGTTCCGCACGTTGCCGCCCTTCACGTTCCTGTTCCTCACGTCCCCGTTCAGCAGCTAGCGCAGCTTTTGCCGCTTTCGCTTCGGACTCGGTCTTCGTCTTCCTCTCTTCTGCCGCTTTCTTAGCGGCAGCTCTGGCCTCGGTCTCCCGAATGGATTTGGTGTAGGACAATTTGATTTGCTCTCGGCGCGATTCAAAGTCGATTGGGCCCATTGAAATCTTCCTCCTCCCTGCGCTCTGCTCGCCAAACCTTGTGCCGGTCTTGACTTCGAGTCTTGAGGGGGACCCTGCTCCCTCGCGCTCGACAGCCTTCAACCTCGAACTGGTGGTAGTCGCTGAGGAAACGGGTTGGCGGGGTCGCGAGCTTCGTAGTTGTGGCGATAGCTTAGGCGGTGGAACAGAAATATAGGCATTGAGTCTCGTGTTACCGTTGGGAGTGGCAGCGCCTGGCTGGTTTACTCGTTTCGGCGTAGGGACTTTTGTAGGCGTCTTGGACCGTGTAACAATCGTAGGCCTTGGTAGTCTCTCCTGGGCTGGAAGTCGCCTGTGAGTAGAGGGCGAATTGGATCGAGTTGATGAAGGACTAGGTGAATCGGCAGGGCTACTTAGTTTCCAGACCGCTAGGGGCAACCTCGAAGAGGGAGTTGCCTCTGAAGGGGGTTCGGGTCGCGGTACTTGAGGTATCCTCAGTTGGAGCGGTGGTTTGCTTCCCGCTAGGTCACTATGTGATCTGTTACGTCTCCTTGGCGGCCTTGATGGATCACTTGGACCGACGTGATGATGCGCCCCAGGGGAGTCGTCTGTGACGGAACGATACCAATCGCTTGGCGAGGGTGGTTCGGCATCAGCATGCGATAAACTTCGTTGATGCAGGCTTGGCTTGTGGAGATTCGATTCAGAAGTGCGCCTTGCTCTAATACCTTCAATCCCATAGCCTACCGTCCGCGAGTCAGAGTTGGCTGGTAATATCTCGCCAAAGAGGAGCCCGCGAGACTGAGGAACTGGAGGGATCGAGGTCGGAGAATTAGGCTGAGAGAGATCAACACCAGACTTAGATGCCGGTGCGTAGGTGCCAATGGAGGCTTGAGGCTTCAATATGCGGCTAGCGAACGACTGTGGATTGTTAGATATCTGGTCTTCAGGAACCGATCTGTTCCTCTGCGTAGATCGCTTGGACGACGAGGCCAATACTGGGTCAGGATTACGATAGCCTGAAGACCGTAAAGTTGTGTATGATGTTTGCCCAGCCGTAGGAGAGGTAGTCTTGGAGGCTCTGGTGGACGGTGTCTCTCTCGTTGAAGCACGCGGGGTCGCCTTTCGAGGGGCTGTGTTACCAGTTGATTGCACCGCATGCAGGTCGAACCTTTTCTTCAGATCTTTAACGCTGGGTTTCTGACCATGACCTGTAGGTCTGTGTTTTGCACCGCTAGATGATACTTTGTCGTCGACGGGTGCAGAGACCGAGCGCGTAGAAGGCCTCAAGCCAGTACGCGTAGAAGTGACGTTAGGGTGTCTCGGGGTCGTGCCGTTTCCGTTTGATCGTATAGAGGCGTTCTGGGTTTGCCTCGAGGTGGACAGAGTCGACGCCATTAGCTCCATGCGTCCCGGAGGGGCGGCTGACGTGTCGATACCACGGTAATTCCTGTAGAAGTCGTCAGGGTCAACGACGTCCAGGTCCGCTGGCAATAAGGCGGTAGCGTTCGCATCGAAGGCCTGAAGGTTGTTGTCCACATATGAGTCCACATACGGTATGTGCAAGGGCGACAGTGGACGGTGTCGACCCAAGGTAGGGTGGGTATAACCGTCGGATTGTATTAAAATCGGGGTCGGATGAGGGTTCTGTTGGTAAGGAGGGTGGTCCTGATAGCGGTGATGAGTATATTGCAGACCCGCCTGGGATTCGAAATGCTGGTGCTGGGCTGCCAACGCCACTCCAACGTCAATGGACTCATCCTCGTCACGATTGCCGGCCATGCTGGCGGCCCGTACGTATCATGCTGAGCATTCAGGCTCCAAGTAAGATGTAGGGATCAATACCAGTGCACCCAATAACCGGCATGGAGCTAAGTGGTTCCGGATAGACAGCCGAGTCGATAGTAGGCCCCAAAGAAGGCTTCAATGGTCGAACAACGCTATGGGTTCGGTCGCCCTGGACATTTGAGAGGTTGTTTGGGCTCCAAGCCTTCCCCAGCCAAGGCAAAATGTGGTGCCAATAAGAGTTGATGTGTGCCGGCCGTATGTAGTGTAACGGAGTAATAGTGCGGGATTAGGTATGAGCAGTGGCAGGGCGTGTGGGGGGTGGGTGGGAATTGATTGCACACCAAGATCCGGTTGGGACTGTGAATGATACAAAAGGTCAATGGATGAGCTTTAGCCACTTTTCACTGTCCAGATTTCGGAAAGTCCATGACGACGAGTACTGGGGAAATTGTTCAGGCCCAGGCCCAGGGCCCTTGAAGTTGCAGCAGTCCCGACAGGCGTTGTAGGCGGGGAGTAGTAGTTGCTTTGGAGCGTTGAGGCGCACTGTTTGGCTTTCTTGATGCCAATGGTAGGGAAATTGGACGAGCTGACTGACATGCGGGACAGGGTTTCTAAGCAAGATGTGTTGGCATGCAGGTTAAGTGGACGAGCTTTTTTGTTTTGGGAAGATATGAGCGGTCCCCTGCTTCTGCCAACCTGGTCGATTGCTGGGAAATCTTATACCTACCTACCTAGGCATTCTATGTATGCCGATGTAATTGCTTGTCCGGATATTGATTGAGTGACTGAATTTTAAACAACAGATAAACGAAGGACGAGAGAACGACGGCCCCTGTTAGAGTTTCAAAAGAACCTAACGTTGACATTAGAATTCATATGAAATTGCCTACCTACATAAGGGATCATGGATGGGGTTTGTCTGTTCGGCGACAGATGAATAAGCGTTCGAAAAAAACAGCAAGGTAAGGTCCGAGTGGGGATCGGAACTAAGCGCAGAATAGCCATAATGCCGCCTTTTACCAGCATTATCCCCTGTAAAGCTATTAACGCCATACAAAAACATACAAAACAGGCACTATATTGTTTAATCAACATCGCACCTTATTTGTTTGCTGGTGCAACCCCCGAGTACATGCCTAACCTCGCTACATTGTCGCTATAGCCTTACTGCTGCCTTACTATGACCTTGCTGTCGCTTTTACCTATACAACTGTGGAAATAATTAAAAGTTAGAACGCTGGCATAAATTGCGAACTCGATACTAAAAATTATCGTAAGGAGCCCCAAGATATCCGCCTTCACGGCTATACTTCTCGCCCGTTTAGATAATATATGGGTCCGGAAACGTAATTTATTCCGTAATTCGCTTTCAAGGTCCTAATGCCTGTATCAGGTACGCATCAACTTATTTCAGTATCGTCTTAAACTTTCAGAAGATTCCATTACACCACCATACAGTACGCTTGGCACTAGCGCTAGTAGCCACAATAGGGTATGTACCTAGTTGAGGCCACCCGTATTCCGGTAACTGAAGTACGGACGGTACAACGTTGAGACCACGACCTCAGAGGCTCAGGTGCTAAGAGTTGAATGAGCTGCTAACCCAGCTACGCTCAAGGAACGCGCGAAGAAGCAACCTTGAGCCGTTCCTATTAAGATCTGTAATAGGATGGAGTTGCTGTTTTTCGTACCTACCTTGCCTACCCACGTAGTAGAGAGCTATGTAACTTGACGCTTTCGTAGATCATTAGACTATACGAAGTAACCGGGATGGACGTGCCAATCGCGGTGTACATTAGGTAACATCGAAGCGTTTCTAAACGCCACTCAGCCCCTGATCAGATATGCGTGCCGGGATGCGGGGATAAAATCCGATCAGCCATCTTTCTATCTGGTTAAACACCATGACGGGCGAAGATCTCATCTATCATGTACACTACCAGACCAAGAAATGCAGTGTGCGGGCCAGAGTGGGGCAGAACAGTATATATGTGCCCGACATGACAACATACCTAGTAGTTGGGAATACTTATAGGTGAAGCATGTACTGGGCTACAGACATATTCACCCAGAGCTTGCTCACACTTCTGACTCAATGTATGAAGTGGTGCTACCGACTTTCTTCACCGCCGGGAAACATTTACCTGCCAGGTAGCCAGGCCTGCGAGAGGCCGTCGAACCCTCACGCAAACGTCTCGCTTACGAAGAGCAATATCTCTCGAGTATTTCGAAACCGTGCTACCTCCAGCTCGGTAGACTGCCCCGAGCAAATCAACAGTCGCCACCCCCCCTATCTCGATATACTTGGGACGAGTCAATTCAAGTTGTGGCTAATAACTGCACAATCCATTCGATATCTCCAAACGCGCACCTGCATAACGTTTCAGAATCTAGGAAAAGGCGTCCCGCCGCATACGACCATGATCCCATGCCTACCAATTAATTCGAGATTGCTTCATCTCATTGTCATTCGAGCTCTCGTGATTCTATACCCGTACCCGCCACGAGATTCTCACATTCAGGAAGATGGTTGTCCAGAGTGGTCATAATGGGCTCGAGTTGATAACAAAATGCTAGAAATAGAAGGAAACAGTGCTTGCAGAGGGGTGGCAGCAATCAGTAAGTTTGCTATGTTATATCTCTCTTGCGGAGACTGTTAAGTCTTACTTTCCCAGCTTATCTTTAATATCTTCAGGCGTTGCTGAAGGTCTAAGGAGTCTACATGTGAACGTGTTATAGCACCTTTAAAATTAAAATAAACAACTAATTTAGAAAGACAATATAAGCTACTTAGTAATATAATAATATGTAACTATTGATTTATTGGTTTTAGAATATTATATAGAGCATTAGACTTTTACATGAAAAGGAAAAAGTCCAATTCCGGAACTGGGTCAATTTCGGCCAATAGCTGGGGACACTAATTAGGTAAGTACATTAGGTGCATACAGTTGACGGTCTTACAGTAACCGGTGCTCCATGTCATTTGCGGCTACTGCTGGCATCTACGCCAACAGTACGCGCAACTGCACAATACCTACATCATACCATACTGTAGGGAAAATTGATACTGACTTGCGGCGACATAACCGTATCAGGATTTCCCGCCTCCCTCAAGATGGACAGACACGGCTCTCCTGGTCTGGGCCCGCGTCATGACGCCGCATCCCGAGTCCAGAAACCCGAATCTGCTGCCGACAAACTTGCCGCCCTCAAAGCTCGTGTATCTGCAGCTATAGGGACTAGCAAGGCCAAAGGCGGATTGAACGTCGACCTACACCCAGCCCTGGCCGCCGCCAGCCCCTCGTCTACCAGTAATGCTACAACTACCACTACCACCATTCCTAGCGCCAGAGGCGGTTTGAATGTCGGTCTCCACCCGGCCCTTCAAGACCTCAACAAGCCGGCTAGCTCTAGCTTATCCAGATCTCGTGCTCGCAACGACCACAAGAAGCAGAAGACTCCCGACCTCGCCAGCCCCTCACAACAAGACGTTAAGAGCAATCCCTACTATGACCCGAACCTGGGCGGTCAGGCTGCCAAGCCACGACAGGCCCGCCAGCTTATCTTCAACCAGAAGGGAAAATATATCGCTCAGGCAAATGCTCTGAGGCGTCAGGCCGCTCTTGAGGCTCTCAAGAAGAAGATCGCCGCGCAAACCCGCAAGGTGAGCATCTGCAGTCACAAACTGAGCCGGCTAAGCCGTATGCTAACTCTAGATTTTCACCTAGGTTGGAATAGACGAGGATATCGATGTGGAAAAGAACTTCGTCGTCGAAGCTCCACCTGAAATCGAGTGGTGGGACGAAGGCCTAGTGGATGGGAAAAGTTACGATAATATTGAGGACCCGAAAGCCCTGAAGATCGATACTCCTGATACCATCGTTACTAGCTACGTCCAACATCCCGTAGCCATCGAACCGCCACAAGACAAGCTCGCCCCTCCGCCGAAACCCATGTACTTGACCCAGAAGGAGACAAAGAAGCTGAGGAGACAACGTCGCATGGCTGAGATGAAGGAGGAACAGGCTAAGATCCGCTTAGGCCTGGTTCCGCCTCCCCCCCCAAAGGTACGTGTCCCCAGAGTTATAATCCGTGCAGCACCATTCCCGCCGGCATATATTGTCTGGCATCGATGTGTTCCGGTGTCTCGAAGCGATTTACCCGAGACTTCCGCTCTGCATCTAGCTTTGCTGACTCGAATCTACGAATTTAGGTGAAGAAAGGCAACTTGTGAGTACCCTTTGGACCATTATTTAAAACAAGGACGAGCGTTTTACTGATGGTTCTACTAGGATGCGGGTATTGGGCGAAGAAGCTGTGAAAGACCCGACCGCTGTCGAGGCGAGGGTAAACCGCGAGATAGCCGAAAGGCACACGAAGCATATCGAGACGAACGAGGAGCGGAAGTTGACCAAGGAGCAGAGGCACGAGAAACTCGCTGCTAACCAAGAGAAGGACGCCGCCAAGGGTCTACATCTGCTTGTCTTCGTCATCGACAGCCTGGCCAACGGGCAACACCGGTACAAGATCAACATGAACGCCGAACAGCTGGGGCTCACCGGCATCGTCATCATGCACCCGAAACGCTGCCTGGTCCTGGCCGAGGGGGGTTCCTGGGCCGTCAACAAGTACCGCAAGCTCATGCTCAACCGGATAGACTGGACCGAGAACTCGCCGCCGCGGGACCGGGACAACAACGCCCTGAACGACAACTACAGGGAGTGGCTGAAGGCCGAGGACGAGAACGGGAACCTGCGGGACCTGGCGCTCAACAAGTGCCGCCTGCTATTCGAGGGCGAGGTGAAGGAAAGGGGATTCCGCAAATGGGGGAGCAAGGTGTGCGAGACCGATTCCGAGGCCAGGGAAGCGCTGCAGCGGGCCAAGATGGACAGTTTCTGGCAGCAAGCAAAATCCCTCCAGTAGAAATCACCTAATCGGCATGATTAACTTAAACTACTCTTATATAACGGGTGCCTCATAGCGTAAGCGTATCGCTCGAAGCTTGATTACGTTTGAGACGTTATCTTGGACCTCTCTTGATGTAAAGTGTTTTCCAGTGCTCGATGAAATCCTACAGACTAGGTATTCGCTAAGTCCCTTGCTGTAAGGCATATTAACGCATCATGGGCTCCCCCGCGAGTTCCCCATTTTAGGCCAAGCCCTAAAGGGCGTCTAGTAGATAAAGAGAGTAAACCGCAGATACGTTAACCAAGTTCCATCATCTCTTCGAGGTCGTCCTCGTCAATATCGTAGTCCTCGTCCATCACCGGCCGGCTCTGCTGTGCCCTGCGCATCGCCTCCATGGCGGCGAGGTTACCGTCCTGCAGCTCCTTGATCCTCTCCTCGTCCTTCTTCTGCTGGTACGCCCGGAGGTCCTCGAGGCTCCACATGCTGATGCCCTCCTGGTCCCTAGACTTGAAGGGCCTCGCCATGTCGCGCAGGAACCTCTTGGCCGTGATGACGCCCATGTCGGTGCTGAGGTTGCTGTCGACCTCCTGCATGGCCTCGTTGATCCACTTGGGGAGCTGCTGCCGCTTCTTCTGGAACCGCCGGTCCGCCAGCACCATGATGCCGTAGTCGTCCTTCCCCCGGAGCACGCGGCCGAGGCACTGCGCGGCGTGACGCATGGCGTCGAAGGACAGGAAGTCGTTCTCGCGGATGCGGTACGTCTCGCGCAGGAACTCGAGCCTGGCCTTGAGGATGCGCGACTCGGTGTACTGGAACGGAACGCCGATGCAGAGCACCGTCCGGCCGTACTGGTGGTCGAAATCGATACCTTCCGAAACCTTACCACGGGCGACGCAGAGGAGAACGGCGCCCCTGCCGTTGCAGCAGGCCGTGCGATACGTCTCGAGCGCTAGCGAGGTCTCTTGCGCATCGGGCGTCTCGACCAGGATCAATTTGTACTTCCACACCTCGTCCAGGATTCCCATGCCCTGCCACATACTTATGATAGATTCCATGTAGAGGTAAGAGGGGAAGAACACGACCATGCCGTCGGGCGTGATCTTGGCAAACTCTGTTAATAGGTTTCCGTAGTTGCGGACTACGCTGGGTTCGTTCCTGACTTGGAAGCTAGTGGATACGGGTGCCTGGTCGCTCCCTCGAGTGATGATCATAGGCAAGAATGATCTCCTAGCCAGCGTCATCGTATATGACTCTTGGATCACGGTGGAGAACCCCAGCATCTTTGGATACATCTCCAAGGGCGAGATGGTTCCCGAAGTTATGATGACGGAGCTAAACCGATCAAAAACCGGTTTGATTGCGATGGCTGCGTCCAGACATGTAAAGTGAAGCACGGGATTGGGCACCTCGGCCGTGTCCGACTCGAAGGGTTCGAGAATCAGCAGAAAGCCTTTCTCATAGGTAGCGACTAACGTGGCGAATGTGGCAACCTCTTGTAGCGGTTGGTAGTCTTCGATGTTGGTCAGCTCCAGAGTCCTTACGAGAGACGTTAGCCTCTCGGCGCAGAAGCGCAACGGCTTCTTCTCGATGAAGGTGTGCTCTTTGAGATGCGCCAGGAATGACGGCGGCGTCTCTGAAATAACCTGGCGAACCTTCATGCGCGTCTTGAGATACTCGATGAAACGCTTTAAGAATGCCGTAAAATGCTCTGCTCTTCGAATATTGCCCGGAACCGCCTCCTTCAGCAGATCGTCAGGCAAAGCAGGGTTTGCCATGAATGCATCCTCCTGACGAGCCTCATCAGCATCGCGAAGACCTTCAACTAGCTTTTGGTATTCGTTCTCCAGCTGTTCCCGGTCCGTCTCCTTCATCTCGGTGATCTTACGCTCTAGGTTTTGCGCTCCTCTTGTGGCCTTGCGCAACGAGTCCTCGGTGATGTCAGTGCTAAGAGACTCGATGCAAACATTGTCAATGTTGTGCGCCTCGTCAAATACGACGATGCAGTCCTTGGAGAACTCCTTGGACACCCGCTCTGCTATCTTGGGGTCCAGCAAGTAGTGATAGGAGTAAATGATGACGTTACAGTACTGCATCTACATCACTCGAACGGTAAGCAGGGGTCATCGTTTCGGCTCGGGGCGGCAGAGGGAGAAACATACCATACGCCTGGACGTGAAATAGGGACATTGTTTGTGCTGCTCACCGTACCTCAGCAGGTCATCGAGAGTCCATACGCCATTTGGAACCAGGTTATGCGGTTCCAGTAGATCCAGATTGTCATGATAGATGCAGGTGTCGACACTCTCACCCTTATCCTTCTTTTCTTTGACGAAGCCTGCGGTTAGACTACGGCACCGCGCGTCCACGACAGCACCGCTCTTCTCCCTCTTGACCGAGGGATGGAGACACAGGTTCTTGCGGCTGGTCAGACCTAAGCCTCGGAAGTCTTCAGAATGTCCCAATTCTTCGGCACGGAACTTCATGAGGGCCTTAAGCTCAGCCAGCGCCTTCTCGATCTCAGACATGGTCCGAGAGCAGTAGATGAGTTTCCGATGCTCCGGATAGTGCTGCTGGTAGGCGACGATGAGCGACAGCAGCGATACGGTCTTGCCCGTTCCAGAAGGCATCTCCAGCACACAATGACCACCAGCATCCAGCGTCCTCTTTAGGTCGCACATGTAGTCATACTGCTCTGGATATATCCGTGGGTACGGAAAGAGTACCGGGAGGTCATCAATGAAGAACTTCATTCTTGCGGTGTATTCTAGGGGAAAGTGCAATGTCTATGTTGTAAGAAATAGGCTCACAGAAAGGCCACGGCCCTCTCGTGATGGTTAAAAGATCAGGACGCGAGAAATCCCAAGCTTTGCCCACGCACCGAAGGGAGACCAACCTCTAGCTTAAGAGGCGCGATGGTAGGTTTCCCAATTGCCCAGGTTGTTTACATACGAGCCATGTGGTAGAGACGAGTTAGCGTTACTAAATAATTCTCTGCTTACCTCGCCGACGACCACTGCTTGCATGGCCTTTTTGGATCAGTCTAGGTATCGATCAATGCCTGTTGTTGCTGCTATCGTGATGTTTGTTGTAGGCGTTGTTGACTTGCCACACTTACCACCTCTAAGATATGATAGTAATGGTCCATGCAGCTACATAGAGTGCAGCCACCTTATCAGCCACATCGGACTAACCTTGGCCCGAAGAAACCTAACGTCATCTAGGTAGGTCGGGTACTGGATGGATAACACCTCTCTACCTTAAATACCTAACTATTATACTCACATTGCCGCCTCCTAGATGTTCAATCTCAGACCTAATTCACATCTCCTAAACGCTACCGGAGGCTAGTGTGACTCATGGATGACCTCCTCTGAGCAAAGCGAGGTACGTATAATGCACTTGCAACTGACCTTGTGCCCTATCCCCTGCAAGACCCGTTGAAGTTCAAATAGACTTCGGAAGCCAGAGCATGTGAGTGGCGTCATCCCTATTCGGATCTGAACCGAGAGGAGCTACTCGAAGCCGATGAGAATGCGGCCGCTTCTGGGCTTGGCTGAATAGCCTGATAGGAGCATCCTTAGTCTTGTACAACCTTCGGGTCGGGTATTCCGACAGCTCACCTCGTCGACCCAATCACCCGGAAACCTTAACCTTGGCTGTTGTTCTGCTTGTCCGGGTACGCGAACCGGCCAAGTACTCCGGTAATATATCACGGATGCGGACACGATATGCTGGGGAGGTTTGCCGTAACAAGCATACTAGCTGGATATATAGACCCAAGGCCGAGCCTAACTGCATGTCGTACGGACCGCTCCGGCCCCGTGAACAACGGCTTTGATCAGCACCTAGCCATAGCTATACGACTGAAGTGGCTGGCAGTGTACTCTGTAGGGCTGACCGGGCTGCTTCCAGTCCTCAATCAGAGAACCCCCACGAGCAGTAACATTCTCTAAGGTTACGCGGTTCATCCCCTCCGAGGGGGAAAATTGGAGGTTCTGCATGTCGCGTTTTATAATGAGTCAATGGGCCATGGCCGCATCTCGAGTACTGGTAAGAGATGGGTGCGACAGACAAGGAGTACCAACTAGCGTTGTTAGGAATGAACCTAACATGACATGTAGCCCCCCACGTGTAAATAAGTGCCGGATATGAAATTGCGTTTATCAATGCCTAGCATTCTCCCGATGCTTGCATATTACCTACCTAGGGTAGTAAGGCAATACAGGGTTGAGAGGTAAAAGTGGAGCAAGGCATAATGGACAGACCACCAACTGGTATATACCCTTCTCGGAACTTGTTGAGATGAGTTGCCGTCATGAAAACTTGCATGTAACATGCCGCAACAGGTATCCAACTACGTGGAGGACCTTGCAGATACTCAAGCACCCCAGCCCGGCTCTGTTGGGCTTGCAGATCACGGACTTTACGCGCCGCCGAACCCACGAATCACCGTAAATTGCCGATATATCCGTTACAGAATGGATGCGGTTTGCTGAAATGTGTGAACCATTTGAGATACAAGACATTATCAGCTTCTTACTCAGCCGTATAAGCTCTGGGAGACACAACCCTATCTTAGGTATATTCTAAGCGCCTCGAGAACAATCTTGCCGAATCCACTGCAACAGTAGCAATGACGTCCTAAGGCCGTCCAGAGATAAGCCGCTTGGTACTATGATGCACCACCCATCTTATCTTCAAACTCAGGGCAACTTCGTGTTGTTTCATCGTCGCCAACTGCATTGGTAGTTGGCAGTACTTCAAGGCCGTAATCGGAAGAACGTGATGGGCACGTCGTATTTACGAGCCATGCATCATTAAGCCTGTGACCGGCCAAAACTTCCAACCGGTCACCCAACCTGCTTAGTTTCTAGCAACATACCAGTATGACACACGATGATCTTGACAGTCATTCAACGGCCACCACACACGACGAGGCAGTGACATGCAGAAGGATATGATCCAACACATCTAAAATACTTACTAGGTACATATCTAGGTGGGGACCCCGGGAGCCGGCCCGGCGATGGGGTGCCGTACATTGTCGCTTCCTGGAATTAGCATAGCCTTCCAAGTGAGTTTCAATGGGATCCATTCATAATACTCTACTAGCAAGGCGTATGAGGGCCGACATCTACCTCTTTCTCGCATACCTAAATCTAGGCAGGGTGTACACACACGGTTCCCCTATTATCATGGAGAAGTACCGTGCAGATGGGGCCCCGGCGAATAGAGTTATTTTTATCGCTTGGGGGCTCGTGGCGCGGCAGGATCCAGATACGCCAAGGTACGCATGCGAGGTCCGTGACCCAAACGGCGAAGGCTGATTTTTCACAATAATACTTGCCCCTGGGGGCCATCCACGTTCGGAAGTAAGTTTACCCAAACATCATAATTGCACAGCTCAACTTGCGTTCAAGAAGAAAGCGGCTCGCTCCTAAGGCACCTAGTACCACGGCTGATATATACGAGATATGCATCTTGTTTCAGCTACCTACCTAGATAACTTACCTAGCAGGCTAGGATAGGCTCTTCGTCGAATCATGTTATAAAGTACCAACACGGATTTTGGTCGAGTTCAGTTATAGTTGCAAGTCAGACTGTTCTCATGACCGTTTGACTGTGTATGGACTTCGCGTACCTGATCTCTGTTATATGTGTCATCTAAAACTAGTAGCGTTGCGTATGAGAGTAATCGGCCAGGGAGTCGGCCAGAATTGCAGCGTGCTATATCTCCTACTTCAAGAAAGCTGACGACAGACCATGGTGTAGGTGGCTGTAGTCACAGGTTAAAGCCATTGCTCCTCTAATGCTCATTCTACCTACCCTCTGTTCAGCAGCGTATAACCCCATTGAGGTCTGTTTGTACCGATTCGTTGGGCGATATTACAGGTACCAATGATGCTGAGGTCCTCCAAATCGAGACCGTAAGGTTTGGGTCGCTGACTGCCTTAGCCAAATGGAATGGTTGTGTGGCAGTTAAATGAGTGGTGCTTAAAGTGTACCTAGTGGGTGCGTGAGGATGGGGTCCACCATCTCTGTAGCCTCGATGCTTTTCCACGTCAAGTGCCCGAGTCATCGTCGTGATGAAGAAGGTAGAGATGGGTTGTAGGATCTGCAGCTTCTCCAATGCGACCTGGGTACTGGCCTAGGTTTTACCTTGTTAAATGGTGGAAATACAGTCGTGCAGTTTATCGTACCGCACCTACGTACCTATGTAGGTAGCCTCTTGTCTAGTTACCAAGCCTCTGGAGAGTTTTATCTACCTGGTATACTTGCCATCGCCCCAAATGTTATCTGGCGAGCAGTGCCTACATGCGGACAACGCTTCGCCGTCCGCCATTCGCTCCCAGACGAAATACCCCTGTCAAAGTCCTTTACACTCGAAGTCCCGACAAGTGGACAGGAAGAGGCTAATCAAGGAGGGGTCGTTCTGCTCTCGGCCCCACAGGGCTGCGCTAAAGCCCCCAAATTGCCCAACGTACCTACCCGTACATATTTATCGCGCATAAGGTACAAGATAGTAGGCAGTCAATTATGCACTTAACGAAGCGCTGCCCCATTGCACTAAAATATGTGTTAGTAGGTCGCACAGCAGTAGCACATGATAACATACGAAGTCAAGTATTCGAGGCTGAACGAGCTTTTGCTATTAGCTCCGCGCTTTTTATACTCAGTAGGTATGAAAGTGAAATGATCACTCGTATTGTATCGTATATCATCCATTGTTCAGCCCTTACCAACAAACGCTAGCACGGCCAGAATCACTTGCGAACCGACCAATCATGAGAACCTCATCGTCCTTCTACAAATAATAGGCAAGCACCATACCTACCTCAAATCTGGGGTCTTCACAGTTTCTCCACTCAGCGCTATACTAGTGCAGATTGTACTTTCGGGCCAGCTCCTTGCCAGTCGGGTAATCGTTACTTCAAATCCTTCTTCTTATCCCGTTTTAGCCAGAGCTGAAACCTGTTTTCGCACTTGTTATAGCATCTTCAAGCATGGCGGTTCCATGGCTGCTCTTGGGTTCCAATTTCCACCTGTGGCTCACAACCAACGACATTTATCACCGTCATCGTCAGAGCTCTCACATGCGTAGCAACCCTACCCACCCTTGCTCGCGTCTAGGGTCCTAATGAGGCTTTGACGACCCACCCCTTGCTGAAGATGCGTCTTCTGGCAAGGACTCCCGGCGCTCCACTCAGCCCGTGTCGATGTACCTGGCAGCTAGCCTCTGCAGGCGGCCAGACAAGCCGGGACTCCCTGATACAAGTTTGACTTGTATCAGCCAACGTACACTCCTGACAAGGCCAGGCAAAATTTGTGTGCAGCATTGTTAATAGAGGAGTCCTTCTGTGCTGTCGCGAAGAGGCAGGCTGTGGCAGTTCTGTGAGCGGGTAGGTGTTCGCCTGGGTTTGGTACACTACCGACTTGCAACAAACTTGGGTCGCCGTTTGAAGCTTCTTCTCGCCTTGTCTGCCCTATGACTGTTATGGACCAGTAGTAGTGGTCGGAGAATCCACCTGACACATCGCCCTTGTGCCCTGATCGGTTCTCCACTGCTTGGTATATCCACACCTCCCCGGGCCCTACACTTACCTAGGGAGAAAGTAGCGCGTACCTTGGGATGGTCTCCTCTTTAGTCTTTTACGATTAGCTATTTCAATGTGCGCCGACACCCGGCTTTCTCAAAGTATGAAAGACTTGCATGTGGCATATAACTGTGTTAGCATCCCACCTTCTCGGCACCCTGATATGTAGACACCAAGCACGCTCCAGGGCGACCACGGTTCCAAACACCCGGGAATATAGCACTTGTATGGCGGTCGTGCTACATCGGTCAGCCTTATCATCAGCGGCTTAAATTCAAAACCGCCGCCGCCCCCTGCCAGCCTTGACCAAGGCGCTCTTATAACTGCGTGATGGAATTCTCACCTCCGCCTCTGACCGTGTCGCCTTGTTCTCCCCCTGAGACATTGTATTCGGGAAGTCCAACACTGGACTACCTCCAGCCAGATTTCATGGGAAGCCACCAAAAGATCACGAACTTATACGGGCAGTCTTGCGCCACGTCGTCTTCCGTCATGGATGCGCAGAACTCACTATCGCCTCAAGATACAGCGACTCCGCATGGGTTGTCTGCGAGTACCATGCCTCAGCCTTTACCAGCATTAAGCTTAACGAACATTCTCTCGGCAGAGTACGGTCCCTTCGCCAACTATGAGTCCGGCCCAACCAACCACTACAGCCATGATGTGTATACTTCGCAGCCGTCCCAGGGCTCGATCGTATCTAATAACTCCTCGGTAGCCGGGACGCCCTGCCGCTCTCCGGATCCGGTGGGAAGGTATGGGCATTCGTATCCCCGGATGGCGACACCTACAATGCGAACCAAGGCGGAAGGCGTCGTTGACTACGCCAGAGCGTCTGCGGCGTCCCAGTATCCCTCACCTCGCTCTTCTCATGCCGTCTCGGCGGGCTCGAACGGCTACGCGTGTGATAATGTCAACCAGGGTTATCTAACAGAGTTGTCTTCGACGACGTGGTCAAGATCTGAATACTTCCCACTCGAGCCGGAGCACCCTCCCACCGGTACTGGCGGTCTCGGATCTACTCTTCTCCCGGACAGGCGACGGGCCCGAGCGCAACGAAACCAGAAGAAGCCACGGAAATGTACTACAAAAGAGGACGCAAATTTTGTATGTGAGGTCGAGGGATGTGGCAAGCTCTTTAGCAGAAGCTACAACTACAAGGCTCATAAGGAAACACATGACGAGAAGCGGGAGTACCCGTTTCCTTGCACGGTGCCCGACTGCAAGAAGAAATTCGTACGGAAGACAGACCTTCAGAGGCATAATCAAAGTGTCCACATGAAGGAAAGGAACCATGGATGCGACTATTGCGGACGCATGTTTGCTCGCAAGGACACTCTTCGCAGGCACGTACCTTCTTGAAAGAACCCCCCCTTCCTCCCGGGGACCTACATCAGATTCCCTTGCTAACTTCTCATAGGCATATGGAAGACGGGTGTTCCAAACGATTCGACATTGGAATTCTGGATATACGCGGTCAGAGCCACGATGTTTGCAATTCCAGTACGAAACACTTTGGCAACTCTGGAGGACAATTTGTGCCTCCGCCGCCTTACCTGCCTTCCCGATCGAAATCTCCGACGAGGAGCAGCGTCTATCTAAGTCATATGCCCTCTTTTGAGACTGGCAGATGAGGATATGATATTTATATATTACGCTTCCATCAGGTTTCATTGTTTCCCTATTCGCAGTCTGCAATGGCAAGCGGTGGGACGGATGCGCATATTGTAACGCGCGTGAAGACCAAATTTCTGTATTTCTGCGTAGCTTCCGGCGTCTCGGGGACTAGACAAGTCATAAATAATGTACCCCTATTTTCATGATCGGCTACGGTGGAAGTCATGTGGGATAAATGGCGTTCAGGGGTAATTTGGGTACGGAAAGCGAGCTGCCTGTAACACTAACTACTACGGCCTAATCGACTCCCGACGACGACGAGGAAAAGGATTATGGGTCCAGGGATCCAAAAGTAGGATATTTGTTCACCTGGTTTGCGTCAATCAAGGGCGGCAAGAGTTCGCGAACTTGGCAAAGGAGCTTTACTTTACTTGAGCTACCTACCCACCCAGTAAATAAAGCAGGGGTGGCTTTATTGCAAAACCACTTAAATGCTACCTTGCTGGTATCCCATTTCTCAGTCCGTACTGTTCGCGCTTTTTTAGCTCCGGGTTGTAATACTTTGAACTCGTCAACGGAAACCCCTTATCTCACAAGGGACATATACATATGTATGCATGAACCATGATCAGCGAAAAGGCCGTGGTATTCTCCTCCAGTAGATCGCCTTGCGCCACCAAAGCTCCGAAGAGGTCATCCTACAGTAGCATACTTGTTTTATCGTTAGTAGGTTTTCTTATTCAGCGGGGCCCAATACTTTACCACTTCAACCCCGTATTATACGCTAACACACGCTGTTCCAACTAATGAAGCTAATCAGAATTCTTATATAATTCAGTCCGATTTGCAAAATCGTTATATCAATTTGTCCGCCATACAAATATGGTACTTGTGGGATAAGATGGAACCCATAGAGGGAAGTCTCCTAAGAGCCTATTCCGTGGGCCGTATTAACAATAAAACAATGATTTTACTGTACAGTTGCGGGTTGGAACAGGGTCGTATCGCACCGGACGCCAAGGACCAACATACAGCAAGAGCCTGCCCTATCGATGTTACTACGGATTACCAATCGTCTAGATGAGACTTGTTAGTGGCGATGCTAGGGAGGTGCATTAGCACCAACACTGCATCCCTAACAATACTACGCACGACTTAGTAGGATCGTACCAACCAACTCAAGTACATGCACAGGACTCGGCTCGTCATAAAGGAGGATGATCGCGAAGAGCTCATCATATGATGACTTACACGATTTAATATTAGGCAAACAGATTGAAAGACTTATTTTGGCGAGGGTGGGGGTCGCCTAAAAAAGGGGCCAAGCATTCGTTCCGTCTTCATCTGCCCGCTGGCCCCACTTAAACGGCGATCTAGTAAACCGCGCTACTTCAAGGTTTTGTAGTTGTTAGTCTCGATGGTAAAGCTGGATGGCCCCTCCCGATCCCGCAATTTCAGGGCCCAAAGCTTCGGCTCCTGTGCCGAAGAGGGTTTAGGCTAGCCTCATGCATGATACTTTTCTGGACCCATCGCACTAGATCTACGCTGGAGAAACCCTCCCTTGACAGAGACATTGGATGAACATCGCGCACGGGGAGCCACCCCAGTCTATCTTGGCCAAGTTGAAGCTATCTACGGTACATATCATACATATGAAAGTAAGTGGATACTTGTATATACTGAATCGCCATCCGCAACAGCGCTTACCCTTTTTCCTCGGCTGGAAATCACGGGTAGGTTACCCAATGATGACCTCGAACGAAATGCAAGATTAGTCAGCTATACTTATTCAACCGCTATAACGGACGGGCGACAGAGCACCGGACCGGGTATACATCGTGACTACCTCGGTAGTGTTGCTCCCATTGGATCTATAAAATCACATGGCCTCCGCGATCCCATACTTTGCTGCAAAAGTAGTTCCCCGCGAAAATTATACTAACGTCACGGCAACCATTGCCTTATGTAAAAGACCGTCATGGGCACGCACTGTAGTCGAACATGGTGCTGATTAGCATGTTAGCTGCTCAGCTGTAAACGATAGTTATCGTTACAAGTACACGTAAGTAGTAATCGGCGTACATAGGCACGTTAGATTAGACTCTAAGAATAACAGAATATCCCAAAAGGGGATGAGGCGTCAGCATTGCCTGCCCAGGGATCAGAAAAGGGATACCACTTTGGGGGATGCCTGGAGTTCGGTCCGTCCTCCCATCAGCCTTACCTGTGATCAGAAACTACCCATTAAAGAATCCCGGCGATATGCAACCAGCCGTAAGCATTACACAGGCAGCGTTCCCAATTCAACGGCTTACTATTACCCATATGGTAATTAAGTATGTACCGTCACAGTGGCTCGGCACGCCGGCCGTTGCGATAGATAAATCAGCAGTAGCTCTCGATAGATGGCTGTTGCTCCCTTCTTATCGGTCGAAGACAGCACAACCAGCAGTTAGAGAGTATCCGGACTTAACCTTAATTGCCGGCTTGGTTTTATACGGGAAAGAAGCGAGTACCTGTGTGCCTTTCCATCCAGGGCTTCTGCTTAGTCAACCACCCTTCTTTGAGGCAGCATGTACAAGGTACTCGGCCATGGCGTGGTATCGATTTTCAACCACGTGGGAGGATCTGGAACCCCAGTCGCGTCAGCCATCCTGCATCCAACTGCAGCCTCACGGCTCAGACTCCGTATGGAGTGCTACCCCAAGATTCTGTTCGGCGACCATGTGCCTTGTTTTATCTCCCGGTTGCGCGAGCTTCATCGAAGTACGGCCAGAAAGTTCTGCCCGTTACTAACCGTGTTCGTCCCGAGAGAAGGCTAGGCTTTCCAGGCAATACGGCCGTTGATCGACCGACCCTACCAGTGAACTGCCGTTCGTTACCACCGCGGGGGTCAATTCAACTAGACGTTACCGAAGACTAGCCAACCGTGCCCGTGTACACACGCCGAGGTCAGGAAAAAGTGCTGATTGCCTAGAACCCTTCTTAGCGTTGGCTTATGATGAAAGGCAGCATAACGCCCCTTCCGGATCGTACAAATGCGTCTTAGTAGAATAATAGTCTGCCAACTTCATCAGTCGTCCCTAGTACATTCCCGATCCCGAGATCCGGACATAGGGGCTAGCCCAATCGCCGACGATGTTCTAGCCTACCTTGTCGGATGTCTGCTGGTCCCGACATTAGCGCGATAGTTGTGAACGGTATCGTACCGATCCCTCTAGCCTCTCTTCCCACAACACCTTCTTATTTCGCACATGATAAAATCATCTGTCATTATCCGCCATTTCGCTGCATAAAGGCAGAGGTATTCGTTGGAGAAAGGCGGTCAGCTTATGATTTATATAAAGTCTACATATGTGCTTCCATTCCCAGTAGCTGAGGTTCAGCCGGTATAAGTACCTGGGTGGGTATATGGTACAGGGTGCTACCACCGCGATGACGTGCCACTCCCGCCGTGGTCCAATTGCTTCGCCAATCGGAGCCTTGATCCCTGATCATTGTCCCAAACCATCCGCGCTGCATCTGCCGTGTAACCCATGCGATCCGCGAAGTCTCGAGACTTGGTATCTTGTCGCATATGTGACGGGAGCCTCTGAGATAGTGGGCAACAGTCTCCAGAGGGAAACATGAAGACTCAGGGGAACCAAACTGCATCGGTGCTGGTCATCGAGGTCGATATAGGAGAATATGAGATCATGACGCCAATGTACAAAGAGTAGGGTTTAGCGACGATCTTCCAGGTCCAAAAAAGTATTCCTTTGCCTCGACCCAGTGCTAGCCGGTGCGGATCAGCGATTTCCATGCCTACTTAGCTCGTCCTATCAGATTATCATTCTTTGGGCAGGATTACACGAGCGCCACCTCACCTGGCCCGTTGAGTGGGAGTGACTGCGACGTCCACACTTTCTCGACACGATAAGCCCGTACAAGCATAACCATATACGGGTATAGCCTGGGAAAGGCAGTCCTGAACCCCCAAGTCATAGCGAGTGGGCTCATCTATGTAGGTAACCAGGCGGTTTCAGGAAGCCGCACAGTCGCAAGTCTCTACTTCGCGACAACACATCGTGTGATTCGCGCAGTTGGAGAAGTTCGCTGATTCTTAATCGGTCCTCGACAGACCGATCGATCTCTCTACTGAGGGGAAGGAGATTGACATCGTTATGCAACTGGATTTAGCTTAGACAGGAAACTAACTTGTTCAGCAACACGTAGGTTGGCATACGCAATAGTCGTCGGTGTCCTGACTCACGTCGGCTGTTCTTGCCTGCTCACGGTCATGGTCGCGGTCTACCCCTTGCTGTCTGTGCGCCCCGCTGCTGGCGGCTTGTACCCGCAACTCTTGGTCTCCTAGAAGCGTTGGAGACATTATCCATTCTTATCTAGGCTACTGTGGGCTGGGTAAGTATTGCTCCTTCTTTCCTAGGGGAGATTAGGGGCATAAAAGCCTCACTGATATGGAGTGGGATGATGGTCATGCATGTATACCTGGCCGGAGATCGAACGGGCACCTAATTCGAAGTAACTTACCCGGCATGAACATCATACAGAGACACGCAGGGGAGAGCCGGCTCCAATGCAGTAGCATCCGTCGGATCCACGGTCAGGTACCGTGTCTGTTGCATAGTTAAATAATTACCAAGGCCTTTATATCCAACGACGACGAGGGAGGATTCCGTATGAGATGCCATCTCTTCGCCACATATTGCAAATATTGCAAGTATCAGCATCACTAAGAACAGTGAAAATTACATTGAAGCGGGGGCCGGTTCTCGATTATGGTACACGGACGTATGTCGCTGTTGTACGTATGTACGAGTCCTACCGGAAGCTTTATCATGGTCTGATAGAGTAACAATAACCTTGACGAGGGGCGTTGGCGGATCGCCAGCAAGGCATAATCACTGTACAGTGGACATCTAAAGTAAGACTCGACGACAGACCAATCGTACGGGGACAGTGACTGTGAATATTCTCTGGGGCGTCCTAAAGAGTATGTTCTACGCCTCCAGAATCCGGCTCTAGCCCATACCTGACTTCCACAACTCGTCGTATATCATGCAGTATCATCCCCACACCTGTGGTTCCCAGAATCCCTTCGCCCCGAAGTATCTAAGCATAATATATCAAACCAGAACTGTGATAGCTGCGTGAGCCACGTCCTCTCATCGCCTCCATTCTCTCTAAGCGAGCCCGGGAAGGCCGTGGTCTGCATGTGTCCGGGATTCCTGCGGGTCAAGTCAAACACCAGGAGCAGAAGTACGGTATAGTCGGCTCAGAGGTTACCAAGGCAAGCTAGGTCCCACACGATCCCGTTCTATGCAAGGCGGCGATGAGGTGGAAGATCGAGATGGAGTGTTCCATTGCGCCATAAAAGCGTAGTAGAGCGAAGCGTCGACATCGTATTTGCAGACCTGACTCACTACGCTTGGTATCTCCTGCCTTGACCCTAAGCAGTCGTAATATTAAGAGCGCCTAAGCTGTCTGCCGGAGCGGGAAAGGAGACTGGGGGGCCATTAAGTGGCGATACCACTTGGTTGGGGCAATTGGGCCCCTTGCTCGGAAGCCACCCAAATTTCTCGTACCGAATGCACTTTCGCTGTGGGCTACCGGACTCCCCTGGAAGTCCGTCATTAGATCATCGTGGGATCGTGGACCTTTCCTCGAGCGCGCCGTCCTGCATCGATCACTTGCCGCCGTGGATCTAGGTGGTCACGGAGAACAAACTGCCAGCAAATGTACCCCTGAGGCGAGCGATTTCCACTTCTGCTGAACGCGAATCATGCTCCTCTAGCATCAGTTATTGGACACCATCGACTAAGCCGGGCGCGTCCGAATGGAGAGTAAAGGCACTCGTTGCACCTCCGGGGCGGATTACGAAGCTCCTAGTTAGGGGGTGCTCTATTCCTTTTCTGAAAGTCTAACAATACACCATTTGGAGCTGGTATATACTCTGCCGTCCGCAACCCCCTTGATATCAAAGGTCACGTATTCCCCTTGAATCGAATGCTACCAAAGGGGGCCGAGAAATGAGGACGAGTTCCCGGTCCGTAACGAGTGGCGCCTGAGGACACATAGGCATTCCATACCCAGGCAACCTTTGTGC
>QJNZ01000829.1:0-40374 GCA_004155055.1 Monosporascus sp. CRB-8-3
CCCTGGTTACTGCACATACTCGGTGTTCCCGATCTGCCGCATCCCTCGATCGTACCGGGTATGAAGGTGATCTGTCAACGCTGTGGAGTCTACGTCTCTTATGTATGAGCCATCTCTGTCTTACTAAATACGAGGTGTTGTTTGAGGACTCACCCGTGACCCCTCGTGAGAATAAACAAAGATACAGACGAAGTTCGTATCGGTCCCGCCGCTTAGAGTGGAACTGCTATTCGTGCCACTATATCTAGCTAGTTGCATACGACCACAAGCTCAGCACGGCACTTTCGTAATCAGTGTCCCTAAGATAAGGCGTTCTTGCGCCTCGCATGGGAACTATTGTAGACAGAAAAAGGGCCTGAGCTACCCACACTATACGTAATGCCGCAAAAGCTGACTACCGCATGCATAGGTGCTGTACTACATAGGCGCATGCCAGCACCTCCATTGCCACAACCTATGTATAGTAATATCCCCACATGAAATCGTGGTACTATCCGGCATTCGATTGGCTATCAGCCCAAGACAATGAATCAATGAGGGGGAATCGTCCAACCCTCGAGAGCGAGACAATACGATGTGTGCGTGATTGGGTTCATCGTGGGCATCCACGTAACATCCCTTTGTCAACCAGTTGTCGAGTGCTTTTGAATCCTGTCCTTGGTAAGCTGATGGGAAGGCCAAGGAAACACTTCCCCCATCCATTTGTCCTAAACCGGAGTCTCACGATGCAGAATTTAACAAACTCCAGAAGACGTCGTAATCCTCCTCTCTTTGCCAACAACGTGCCATTATGATTGGCGGATAAGCCTTATCGGAAAGGTGCGTCTTGGCGTGATTGATCAGGTATTTGCTTACGACGTCCTTAATCAATATCCCACAAAGCTAGCGTGATGAGCAGGGACTCTTGCCCGAAAGAATCGAAACCAATAAACCGAAATGGCCACTCCCGAGGCCGCATTGGGATCGGTAGGCTAGACGGACCACGGAGAAAACGTCGTGGTGCACACCCAAGAATAACGCCGTCGTTTTGAGCCGGGCGATCGCACATGCAGCTTACTTTGCTTAGCTAGAACAGCTAAACGTAAGCATCATATCAAGTACCGATATCGTTCCAATTCATTGGCTACGAAGCTCTGGATTTTCCGCCATTCCAAAATACAGGATCAACCGACTTCATCCGTAGAATTAATCCACCACTGTTACCACTGCCGTAACAATATCTCCTCTCCCACCGGCTCCAAGAGGGAATACCTACCCGGCCCCGCTCCCACTTCACTCGCAGGTCCCTAGCACCTACTCCCGACTGCGCTGGTCCTTCTCGGGGTGCTTGGCCAGCCACTCCTTGTCCTGGTGATACGCGGCGTCAACCTGCTCGGCGGCCTTCGCGAAGCGGTCCGCGGCCGCGGGGTTGTTTGCCGTCTCGGCGTCGCGCCTGATGGCCTCCGCGAGAGCCGGCTCCGCGTCGAGCGGGATGGGCCGGCCTGGGACCGTCTTGTTGACGCGCTGCGGGTCCGGGGGGTTCGTGTCCTGTGTTGGGAGCAGGTGAGTTAGGGCCGTGAACAGGCAGTAGTAGCAAGTAACTTTGCTAGGGATATTGCGTTATAGCTACCCAGGTACCCAGGTAGGTAGGCCCCCTTACCATGTTCGTAGCTATGCCCGCCGTGTAGTGGCCGAGCGCCGAGTCCGTCTTCTGCGCTGCCGAGTAGCCGGGGACGGCGTTGCCGGGCAGACGGGGGTTGTTAGCTACAGTACGTTAACGGCGCAGGTAGTCAGCCTTTTAGACTCCTCATTGTCGCCATTAAACATTCCCCGATGCCGTCGGGTCTAACTACCGTACCTTTGTCGCGAGCATGGCGCCCGCCGGCCGAGGCTTTCAAGGCTTCGAGGTTCTCCGGGTGGTTCATGGTTGCTGTTTCTTTCAGTCGGGATGGAAATGGCTCTTTAGACGATATTGCTCGAGGAGACTCCGGTAATGTGAATGGGAAGTCGGACGTATAGTCTGTTGTGGATGTAGGCTCCGGTTGCTCTTTGCAGATGAAGTTCGAGCTCCAAATAGACATGTTGACGTCATCGCAGCGTATGTATGAGGGGCGTCAGTGAATGGGATCGGCAACATAGGAAACCATCACCCAGACAACTCTACATCGTCGTCTCGGAAAAGTTGCAGGTTGCAAAGTTATTGTTCGTCACTATTGGGCCTATCTAGGTAGTTAAGGTGGCGAAGGAGGTGCGCCGGGCTCAGCGACGCTACCTAGCTCTAGGTATGTCCTTCCCAGCAAAGCCTTCTGGGTTGTTTCTTCCCCATTCGTTAGAAAAATAGAAATAACGGAAGCATACAAACCAAGACGGCGGACAAGAAATTCCAAAAGAAACCACCTATATATATTACAAGTGATGATACAATACTATACAACTAGGTAAACAAGAAAATGCAGCCACCTGGGGTGCAAGGAAGGTCACGACCCGCGTGCGCCCATTCCAAAGCCATAGGGGAAAGAATCCCCAGCCAGGCCTCGCAGCGCCACAGTCTTCCTCTATCTATCAACTCCGGATGGTAAAAGCGCCGACGATGACAAAATACAATATAATACAGAGATGTACAATCCGAGTTAACTCGAGCCGGCGTGCCACCGATCAGAATAAGCTCCTTTGCCGCTCGGTATCTCGCCGAAAACGCCCCTTTTCCCTGCCCCGAAATTCCAGAGAGCCGCCAAAGCCCGAGTCGTAGGTGGTGAATGATGAGCGAGTGTGATGTCTGCCCTCCCACACGCCTGGCCAGGACGCGCGGAAGGGCTCCCAGTGTTAAAAGGTGTTAATGTGCTCCGCGTCCGGAGGCTTGAAAGAAGGGTTTGCGGGATCGAAAAAGTTGTGGGAGGTAAAGATGTCGCGCGATCTAGATATTCTATAAAGAGACGTCTGAATGTGTCGTGCGGTGAAGGTTCGAGGGTTTCTTACCATTGCGGCTAAGGTGTGGGCCGCTGTTGTGGTGAAGTGTGGATAGTAGGTGGTAGATAGAAGGTATATAGGTGTAGGTAGGTCGGTATAGTACGTACAGGTAGAGTGAGATAGGAGAATCGGGGCATATAGGTGTTAGTGTATACGAAAGGTTTACATACCCATCGGAGTATAGCTGCGAGGAGAGCTCCTATAAGATGCGAAGAGAGGGCGTCGGGACCGGGTTTGTATATAGAGACCACCAAAATCACTCGCCTCGTTAGTATAGGAAGGCAAGAGCGCGTGGCGAGTAGGATCCGGCTCCGAGGACGATGAGACTAGCGAGACCCCCTAGTATCGGTAAAACGCGGAGACACCACTCCCCCGGGCCCGGGGGAATATATGGAGTTAGGTTAGGTATGAGTAAAAAGTTGGTGTATTCTCCATTTCGCTTCCAATACCGGGCATCGCGCGGTTAAAGGTCTCGAAGACGGCGGCGGGGGATTCGTCGGATGAGGTCATTGCAATATAATAGGGGCGAGTAGCTCGCGGCGGGAAGTTGCCTTCCGGAGTGGCACTCCCTCTTAGCACGCGAGCAGGGCCGGCTTACCTGCTATTTTACCGTTCCTTTTTAAACGTGACAGTGCCTTATCTCGTACTGGATGCGGCCTCGGTATCATTAACCGACTTTTCCCCTACTGGCCCTGCTGGGCTCTCTCCTCCTGGCGTCATTCACTTACTGGTGGCTCTGTTCGGGAGCCGGGGCTAGCTGCAGCTGCTTGAGCCTCGCCTCGAGCGCCTTGGCCTTGCGCTTGTGGTGAGTGGCGGCCTCCTTGGCCTCGTCACGGACGGCGAGGACGTCACAGAGCCCGTTGATAAGGCCCTGACCGTCTTCGGGGTCGACGCGGCGGTCGTGCGCCAGGACATCGAGCGCCGGCCGCACGGCCTGATACCGAGCACTGTCCTGGACGAGCTGCTGCAGTACCTGCTCCTGGGCCCTGAAGTCGTAGGTCCCGACACCGCCCGCCTCGGCGAGGAGCAGCGCGAGCGGCTCCAGGGCATTCGCCAGCCTTACGGCCCGCTTCTTCTCCGCCTTGAGCAGCCTCTTGTACAGGTAGTCGGGCGTCAAGAGGTCCGTGTCCGGCTTGGTGGGACCGACGTCCGAGGGCTCCGTAATTACTATCTGCGGAACTCCCATCGGCCGGTTCTCCTCGGTCTTCGGGGCGACAGCCTCTGCTTCCTCTTCCTCCGCTGCATCGCTGGCCTCGGGCTCACTATTTGAGCCGGCATCCTCCCTGGAGCTTTCGACGTCACCACGTTGTGCTTCAGCACCATGGTGATCGTCGAAGGCGGGCTCCGGAAACGAGGTGAGCGCTGCTGCGGAGTCGGGGGAGATGACCATCCCAAGGCGGCGTGCCGTCTTGACTTCATCGTCGGCCTGGTGCCGGGTAGCGACCACGGGCTCGGCAGAAAGCTCCACCGGCAGCGGCAGCTCAGCAGGCAGCTCGATAGGCATAATGCTCTGCTGCGCACCGTGCCAAAGGGACATTTCTGCGACCTGACCCGAGCGCATCTCCACCACGGCCCGCTTCCGGTTGTAGGACTTCCGAGCGCTGAGCAGCTCGGGAGTGCTGACCGGGTTCGACCTGAGGGCCTGTGCGGCGGTGCCCAGGTTTTCTGGCTTGATAACCACGGGCATCTCCTGCGCTGCGGCGTTCGCCGGGGCGGCTGGCGACAGCTCGAAAGGCGGCCGGTTCGGACGCGGCGGGGGAGCCCGGCCACCTACGGCGGTGTAGGGGAATACTGGCGTCAAGACTTTCTCAACTCGCTGGGGCGCACTTATCATGGGCCTGCCGCCATTGGAGGTCTTGCCGTGATCCCGCTTGTCGAACCACTTCTTAAAGCCCCGCTTGTGCGGCGACTCCTCCTCTCTCATTCTCATCAACCCCTCCAGCTTGTTGTCCAACTCTGGGACTCGGGCTGGGCCGCGCTCCATTTCCTGATACACACGCGTGCTCGACCGGGCAGCGCCTGATCGCCCATAGGGAGAGCCATACGCCAGCGTAGGCTCGTCCCACCTGGGCGGCAGGTGCTGGGGAGGTGCGGTCGATAGTCTCTGGCCGTTTGCGCCGCTATGCACCCGCGTCGTATAATAACTCGGTGACGAAGCCATTCTCGGTGAAAGTGGAGACTCGGTTATTTCAGGGCTGGGATAGTCGCGGATGATTCGTTTGAGGCTCACGAATTGCTTCTCTAAGGGTTATGGATGAGTGAATGATGGTGAGAAGGAGAAAAGGGGATTCCGACTGGACTGCGGTGCCTTTTTATGTACAATAAGAGAAAACGCCTTCTTTCATGAACGTCCCGTTGTCTGTTGCATGAAAGTTGATCCTCAAGTGAAAGAGTATTGTTCGCGCGAGTCTGGATTGACCGGCCAAAAGATATTGCATTGAGAAGCTAGAACAAAGACCAGTTTATATGCTCAATGAACTTGTTCCCTGATTCCTCAGTCCGACCCCAAAGCCAGCTTCAAGCTCAGGGTTTGCTTTCGAGGTCGGGCGTCCAGAACGCTGCCTTGGATAAAGGGTACGTTCTCTTTCGTGAATTGGCAAGTTATCGCGCACGTCAGGCTGTTCACGGCTCAACACCTGCGAATCCGCTGCGTATACCCCCAAGCACAGACTCGGGTTGGTGTCCCTGGGGCCTTCGGTTCAAGGCGGATGGGTTTGGCGCAGGGCGTTGAGCTGCTGCTGTCTCAGTAAGCTATCTTGATTCCTAAGACTACATCACAGAACGTCTGGAGGCCGACTTACCCCGTGGCCTAGTCTCAGGAACCGCGAACTGATTGAAACTCCCCCCTCCGTGGCTGACTTTCAAGCCCGAGGTTAAGCCAACAGCCGGAAACCTAGCAGAGTTTTTGAGATTATTCGACGAAGTCTCCCCAGTTGCCGCACTTATGTTCACCGGGTTCGTTGCATTTCGCGAGTTCCTTGGGGTGCCCATAACGAGGCCCGGTACGGTCGACAACCCAATACTCGTAGGATCACCGACTCGTTGACGATGAGTCGAAGGCGTGAAAGGAATATCGGCTAGAGGGCATCAGCCAAAGTTTTCCAAGGCTACGAGTTAAAATTCCTACATTGAGCTCCAACTGTCCTAAACCACGTATCGCCGTGACTTAGGTTCATGCCTGGGGGCTGGTAACTCGTAGTGACTCTTGGCTGCTCACGTATTGTGCTATGCGGCTGCCTATATGGCGCACCGGGTTCTTGATATGTTTGATGACCTGAAGTGGTATCCATGAAGCCGTTCGCCCCAGCTGCACCAGCCGAAGCGGCTTGCAGAGTTGAGTCGGCAGCATCTTCAGCTGCCCCCTGCATCTGGCCAAGCATCGCCTTTCGTTTGAGTTTGTCGTACAGCTCCTGAGTTTGTAGGAGCTTTCTGTTCTTGTCCTTGAATGCGTGGGTAAGTTCATCATGCTTCTTACGAAGCTCGTCGTAGTCCAGTTTCACGCATATTGACTGTCAGCAAGAATCTGCAGCAGGTGCGCGTGCCGGGGCTTACTAGCAAGCTTGTTCTGCAGGCTCGTGATCTCAGAATTGGCATCGTTGATGACCTTGTCGAGATGAACGCTAAGGTTCGAATACTTTTCCGTCAGTGCCTTGCCCAGCCACTCTTGGTAAACACTTCGCAACAGTCAGTTCGTTAGGGACATAGGCAGTGAAATGACGGTGAGGCTCACATCTCCTGTGTAGTTTGATATGCCCAAAAGCTTAGCGCTCTACTCGCGCATTCGACAACGATATTCGGGCTTAGGCCACTCAGGACGCTTGTCTTGTAATCTTCGCTCGGCTTCAGATTGGTGATGACAGCATCATCGGGGTTCGTCAGATGTGTGCCGCATGCTGGACAAGAATTACGTTGCTCGTGTGTTTGACTGATTAGACCGAGTCGAGTCGCACAATCGGTGCAGAAGATATGACTGCGATCGGGGAGTTCTTAGTTCACGTCTTCGCGTTTGTTGATGGAACAGAAATGCACAGGGGATGCTCAATTCTCACCTGCAAGTCGTCACAAGAGCGCGATCAGTGAGCTCCTTGCGGCATTTCAACGAGTTGCATCGTAAGGTGTGTTCCATGGCGACAGGCTGTAACTCGGAGCCGCGTGGAGGGGGGTTATCGACGATTTTGAGGACCATCGTTGGGAGATGTTAAGGCAAAAAGACGGCGAAAATATTCTACGATCAGGCCATAGAACTGAAAAGAAAAGTTCCATGGCATCGAGGCTTACCGTCCCACCTTCCTTCATCTACGGTCACGAGCACCTTCCCTTGCGATTGTCTGCCCTCTCGTTGACTCCAGACCCCCTTTAAGTGAAACACTCATTAAGGCACATACATGCAATGTTGGAAGGCAAGGCTCGGCGTCAATCATATTATGCATATTATACATACTTACTTTAGTACATAATTGAATTGAAAAAGTCTGGGCTCGAGAGTACAATTGTGTTGCGGGTGGAAGTGAAGACATACCATTCGTTCCCACGTCTCCCACATACGTCTGATAGAGAGAGGTGTCTACGCCTTTTCGTCGCAAAGTAACATTCTCCAAAAGCGGCCAAAGTGTACAGCATATTATCCGATCATGTTTCTGCCTAGTCAGTTCTATACCAACAGAGCAATTATCGTAAGGGCCACTGTTCGCTCCTATGTGAGCTTGCGGGCTTTGAATCTTGACAAAAGAATGGCTACAATACCCTAGGCTTAAAGATCACGCATTGAAAACAAATTCCAAACTTTTCTATCAAGAGAAAGGATCTCCGACGGACATCCAAGGTATTTACGAGTCTGGGCAGTTGGATGCTGTTCGCCAGTCAATCGGAGTGTCTCTAATGTCTCTTACGTGCCGCCCCCCTTTTCAGCATCGAGGAGACAGGCTGACGAGTTCCTAGAGAGGACCGGGAGTCTGAAATTCAGGTCACGGTATTTTACTGGAAGGCAAGTAGGTCCGGCACATGCATGGCATCAAGCCGAACCGGAGGACCAGTCCTTTTTTGGTGACCGTGTGATGGTAAGGGGTACGCGTACACCAATGCTCTATCAAGAAGGGTTATTACCATCACTTCGTATAAGAGAGTAACCAGAAGAACCGAATCGCTCAATGGCGCTGTATAAGAAATACTATACCTCAATACATCACCCATTCGCCTACCGCACGACACAATCTAACAGGCTGGCTCTAACTGGATAAGCCAGCAGGTATTTCTATGCACCTGTGTGAACTTGGGGCACGAAAAAACAGGAATCACACTTATCAAGCTATATAGTGTCGTTTCTCTTCCACAACCCCCATTTTTAATATACAACGACCTTTTTCGTCTCTATTTTGGGCTGAGGTGCACTCATCCGTCTCAGTCGTCTCGTGGAGGCCTATGTTTCGTTATCACGCTTGCTCACTTGCTTGTTCGCCAGCAGTTTAAACAGCCCCTGTGCCATTCAGGTTTTCAGCATCACGCTCAACTTGCGCCCAGCTCAACCCAGCTCATTCCCTTACGCCCTCTCGTCTCACGCGGTGTCCTCGGGCCCTGCCTACTCCTTCTTCTCGTCACTGTCCTCGGGCGCGGCCTGTTGTACACCGTTCGTTGCCGCATCTGCCCCCGCATCCGCCCCCACATCCGCCTCTGCCTCTGCCCCGACATCAGCCTCCGGCGGTGGTGACGGCTCCTCGAGCTGCAGGTCGTTGCGAAGGTCCGGGAGGAAGCGGTCAATGCGCTTCCAGGTCTCGACCCAGAGCTTCTCCTGCGAGGGGTCCTTGCTCGGTGGCACGAGGTACCCGCTACTGGACATGAATAGCAGGATATTTTTCAGGTTTTCCGGCACAGCCTCCTCCTGTGAACCCGCGGGCGGAGAATTCAGCACTCTGTTATACTTTTACTGGGTGGGATACAATGCAGGTAAGTTAGAGGGGCGGCAGGGGCTGGGTTCCACAATGTGGAGCAACATGGTGGAGGCGTGCTAGGTAGGGGACAAAGGGAGAAAGAAAGCCACTTACCAGACTGTCGCCCTGCCCGCTATTCATGAGCCTGTCCATGATGTCGATGATTTTGAGCCAAAGATCGAGCATGCCGTCCCACTTGGAGAGGAGGACGAGGTACTGGAGGAAGACCTTGCAAAGCAGGGAGGCGGCCTGGACACGGGTCTCGCTCATGCCGTCGCGGTCCGATGAGAAGACCTCAGGCTTCAGCAGCTTAAGAATGAGTGGGAACAGTACTTCGCCGAATATGGCCGTCCACTCTTCGTGGTCGCTGCAAGTCAGCTCCGGCGACAACAGCGACCGCTGCAGGGACGAGAACGCCAGGTGGCGTACTTCCCGGCATGGGTTGGTGCACTGCGTCGTGAGGGCCTGGAAAATCGGCAGCCAGTACGCTGACCAGGCTGTATAGTCCTTAGCAAGTCTGGGACAAGCGAATGATGGGGGCCATATACGTACCCTCCTTACTCTCGAGGTGCGACTGGTTCATTAAGTGAGGAATGCGCCCGGTCATGCTCGATATGAGATTGACGGCTTTGACACCACGCGAGACGACGGCGTTGTCACTACAGATGAGTCAGATCCGCATGTGGATCATGCGTGGAAATGGGTAACGTACCTTGCGGACTCCTTCTTTTGCGGCCGGGCAGTCTTCGGCCTCTTGTCACTCTTTTGCTCAGCAGGTACTCCGTTTTTAGCAGCAGAAGCAAACACGTTGAGCAGAGAAATCGCAGCCTCGTAGTTGTCCGCGATAATTGCAGATGGAGAACCAGATACGCCTCCTTCCAGGATCTCAAAGACGATGGGGGATGAAGTGGGATTTTCGCTTAGCGTGCGTAATATGACCCAGAAGTCGGGCGAAGTCATGATCTCGCTACGAAGTGGACCGGGCTGGTCGATGCAGATCTTTAGTCCCTGCAAGACCAGCTGAGACGTCCTCGCAAGAATGTCCTTCGGGAAGGTAGATATCGTGTGCAACAGAACAGGCGCTCGTACAAAGTCGTATTCCTAATCCGTTAGCTTTTCTTTCTTAAATAAGAAGCAGTCCACTTACATAGCTGGCTTTCAAAATGTTGAACTGGTAGAAGGCAGTTCGAGAAACGAGGGAAGTATGATACCGAGCCGGCTCACGTAATATACCTTGTAGAACCTTGGCTACTCCTTTGCTGAGCTGTTCCACTGTTTCCGCGTCTCTCAACGCAAGAACGGTGCAGAGCTCAAGGATGTATACAATCTTTGGATCATAGAGAGGCATCTTAGGCCTGGACTCAGCTCCATTAGATGGCGAAGATGGCACACTATCCGGCTTCACCGTAATGGACGGCTCATCGGAGCTCTCATCATCCGGCAACTCGTTTAGTAAAGCCGTCACTAACGATTGGAGTGAATCAACCGGAAGAGTCCTGCGGTGATGTTAGACACAAATGGTACGAGGGAATTGGATCAACTCACGATATCTGTGCGAATACGTCGCCCAGATTGCAGGTCATCACGCAGTCCCGGGTGCTTAAAGCGCTATCCTCCTCTTCCTTCGACGGTTCTGGGGGTTCGTCGGCTGCGTAGCTTGATATGTATGAGGACAGGGATGCAATGAATCCAGTATCAGCAGGCCTCGCAGCCCGGTCTATGATTGGAGCTCCCTGGAGAGGAATTTTTGGTAATTTCAACCGCTTGACGAAATCGCTGAACGCCTGAGAGATTTCCCCACCACCGAAGAATTCGGGGTCCAATTCATGACTGAAGAATGAAGGCATCAATGAATTGACGAAGAGATTCAACCATATACGTATTATCTGGAAGGTCTGTTAGCCCGCAATAATACGATAGCCTGCTGGAGGACTCACATGTTGCCAACCCTTCCGAATGATGTGCTCGCTTCCCTTCACAACGCTAAACAGCACCAGCGTCGCGAGTTGGCCCTTCAGATCACTGCCGAGCTTAACGGCGAGTTCGCTGACCATGACGGCATTGCCGTCGGACTGTTTCAGTTCAGTGTTGAGTGCGGTATTCGACTCCGACTCCAGGGTAGACATGAAGCTCAGGTTCCTGATGATGCGATCTAAAGCTTCAGTATTGCCATACTTGGACGCGATCCGCGCACACTGGTCAAACCCGGCAATTACTCGATTAAAGACGGCATCATCAGTTGCTGACATGAAGACGTAGGAAAGCGTTGAGACAATAGGTTTCCACGTGGTAGCGAACATGTCAGCATCGAAAATGTTGGTGTTGCAAAGTACCAGAGGACCTGCAGACTCGGTCTTGAGGAGCAGCTCTCGCCAAGCGTAGTCGAATGCGTGCTGGTTGTCATGCTCGTCAGGCAGAACGATTTCGTTCAACTTAATAGCTTCAAAGATAGCTTCGAGAAACTCGGGAGCGAAGTCCTTGCCGCCGTTTACCCCTCTAAGGTTCCGGCCAAAGTCCTCGATTGTCATGCGCTTCTTACCCTTAAGCTTGGGGCTGTGTTGATCGACGTTTAGCATGATGATAGCGTATGTCAGAACGAATGCCGCATCTTCGTCGGCTACATCCTGCTGTGTCTGATTCTTGATGTATTTCTTTGAGAAACTTGATATGATCCGCTCAATAAGCGCTGATTCGCCCGGAAGGCGGAAGCTTGCTAGCAGCATACGAAGCGCTTCGTCAATCCGCTTCTCAGAGAAGTCAAAGAGGCCTATGAATGCCTCTAGATACTCCTCGTTGCCCTTCTTCGAGATGAACTCCCCAAGCACAGTTTTGGAGATACGCGAGGTACTTTTAAGAAATGTCGCTACAGAGACTGGATTGTCCTTGATGATGTCTTGTTCCTTTAGGTATCCGAGTCCTTCCTTGGGCGCTTCGTTGAACTTGCTCGTGCCTTTAACAATAATCTTTTTCTTCCGTCTCTCTTCTCTTAAACCGGCCGTATCTGGCAAATCCGCAGACACGGGTTCATCTTCGAGCCGGTTGAAAATGAACTGGATATAACCGAGCAAGGCGTCAAGGCAGAGTGGCGGAACACTAGTTGTACTCCAGGTAGCCGAGTCCGGCAAAGCATTCCGGGACAGAAGGCCGATCATGTCCTGACACAGATCGCCTCGATTTACGTCGCAGTCATAGTTTACGAAGAGCTCGACCAGGTAAGTGGGCATCCGAGCAAGAGCCCCCACACTCTCTACCATAGCCTGACGGGCGTCCGGTTTCCGTGCGCCTCCTTCCATTCCTAGCTTTTGACGGTCCTTGAGCGGTACAGGCGTCGACCTGCCGCTACTCGGCTGCGAAGGCGGAGGCTTCGCTGAACTTGGCCTTTGAGGAATACCCTCATAGAGGAATGGATCAATTCCCGCCTCTCGAGGGATCGGCACAGGAGGGTGTAGGCACGTGACGAGGTATGAGAGGAAAAGCTCTTGTTGAAGCTTAAGAACACCTCGGCACGTTTCAAGCAACGTTCCGGCAACGATCAGTGATTCTTGAAGGATAGCCATATTATCGGAGCGTACAAGCTGGAAAAGATGACGACATAACCGATCTTCGGCGACCACAGCTAGGGATGGATGTCTCGCTATAGAAGGGCCTGCAACTTCGAGGGCGACGTGTATAATCCGCAGTGCCATGACTCGCATGGTATCTCCCTGTTGTTTATCGTGAGGATCCAAGAGATCCACAAGAACTCGGAAGAGTTCCTTTATGCTCGGTAGGGAATACGGCCTGATCTCCAGGGACTCCGAGGCCTCTGAGGCGCCTATATCCTCTGTAGCGGGTTTCGTGACTGCGTCATCGCTCGTCTTATCCGAGCCCGATGATGAGCGGGGCTCCTCGGCTGGAGGTCCATCCGATGAGGCTATCACGTCATTGCCGTTGGTAGATGGGACCATCTTCAGGGCCTCCGCATCTCCGTTGGCCTGGTGGTCGAGAGCCTCCAGATCGTCGCCAGCTTCGACTTCCAGATATTTCAAGTGCTCAAAGATGATTTGACACATTCGAACCATAGCAGCCTCTGCGGTTCGTCTTAAAAGTTCAGAGAGTCTTGATTGACAGCACATGGTTAGGCCACACTCCATCATTTCGCATACGCTTTCGTCACTAAGGAGCCAGCCACCCGGGCCAGAGAGCATATCCTCCATGAGATGCAGAATCATCAACAAAACAACCTCGTCTTGGGCCGAATCACTAGCCTCAAACCGACAGTGGGTGATTGCTGTGGACAAGGACTGCATGGCCAGCGGAAAGCGCGGGGATTCAGGACTAATGAAGCCGTACGCCAGGAACTTCCGGATGGCCTTCAGGGCGAGGATCGTGATTGGCGCGGATGTGGAAGAAGCTTGTATTACTTGGAGAAAAGGGGCGAGCAAGGTCGGGGCGTCAAACTCGTGGATCTCTAGCCGGTATATTAGCGACTGTAATCGCAGAGTCTCAAACTGTCGATTTCTCCGTAGACTCACCTTTACAACTAGATAGCTCATGGCGAAGCCGCCCGAAGCCTGCCATCAGCGGGTTATCGGCCATGCTCTTGCCTTTCTGCCCTCGTAAACCCCACCTATTGGCGACTACAACATCTTGGGCGCTATCCCCTCCCAGGCTTGGAGATCCTCTACTTCTCGGTTGTAGGAGCGGGTTCGAAGGCCCGAGCTGAACAGAAGTAGGGCTGCCACCGAGTATGGAGGATACGGATGAATGCGCCCACCTGGCATGCTTTCGCATAGCAGATGTGACGGATATGCATTCTGATATAACCAGAGCAACAGGATCGACTGCCACGGAGACCGGGCGGCTCCGGTACTGCGTGCTCGTTTGCTGACTCGCGTCCATAGCGGCGTTGGATGTCGAAGATGCGCTGGGACGGTTTGGCAGCATATCCGAGCTAGATGCTGGCCCATTCGCAAAGCCTGGTTTGACTTGGGCGTTGGTCTGCGCATGGATTAACGCATCGTAACTCATACTTGGCGCCCCTATGGCGGTATCATCAGCTATAGGAGCAAGATCGTGCGTACCCCGTCGTCGGGCGGCCCGCTCAGATTTGACTTTTCGATCTTCGAGAGCGACGGTTTCCAGGTAACGATTGGGTTCGGAGTCGGAGGTAAGCAAGAACCGGAAACTCGAGATAGGGACTCGAAGAGATTAATTGTAAAAGAAATGTGTCCTGTATTCCTATCAAATCAGATTGAAGCCTAACACCCTATAGTCACCTATGTAGAGCGGAGGCTAACATGAGGCTCAATGTACTGGTAGTGAACAGCTGGACGTTCAAAGGTTATCGATCAACAGCATTTGCCCCAATCTTCTTCATTTCATGGTCCAAACTTCACTAAACCGGGGTCCAATTAACTAGGTTGATAAGTGCTAATGGATACCTAGGCAGCCTAGGGTATGTACATCCCACATACGGTAGGTGCTGTCGGACCTATCTAGGTACGTATAAACGGATAAATCGGCCCCCAAAGGCACCGACTGTTTGAAAGGTTGTTCAACCACCTGGGCATTACCCAGGTGGTTAAAGTTGCGGCATACATACAAGTAGCAATGAGCCACCGTTATCGCGCAAGGGATACATAATTCAAGTTATCGATCACCAGGGTAGATGTCAATATGGGACTTCCTGATCGAATATTATATACGCCTTCCTCCACCATATTAAGAGCATATTTACACAAGTCCAAGCAAGACAACGTCCGCAAAGGGATAGGCAGGCAATCGCAGGGTGATGTGCTACAATATGTTGAGTCTCTCTGTCTTTTGTCGTGTCTGTAGGTTGCCTGAAAAGAAGCCGCTGTCTATACAAATCAGTTAAGCATGTGTCTGCGCATTCCCATTGCTCCCATCCCCGATGAAATCGTGCTCCGGTTGGTCGCCATACATCGTCACTGACTCTGCCCGAACGCCAAATGCTCATGACCCCTGACAATCCCTTCGTCGGTCAATATTGTACAAACGACCTTTAACCACCCCCTTGTCCATGTGCCTTCTTCCCGCTCTTAACGTCGCCGTCACCAGCACAGGGATATTGGCCTAGAAGTTGAAAAGAAACTCCGTAACTCCACATATTGTGACTTGGAATTTTTGGGGGCCTGTGACGCTCAACAGCGACAGAATCCACCATCCCCCGGAGAAGCCGTATATTACTCTAAGCGTCAGCGAGACCCTTCTGCTCCTGCGTCTTTTTCGAATCCCTTGCTTCTTCTTGATTGGAGTTGGGTTTTGAGTCTTTAGATGACCCCGAGTTGGACTTTTCCGTGGATTCCTTAGCTTCCTTGTTGGCTTCCTTTGCCATATTCTGCATCTTTGATTTGTCTTGTTCCCATTGCGTGTTGGTGTCGTCAAAGGCGTCCTTGATCTTCTTCTCCCTCTCCGCTCTCGCTTTTTCTTCGGCTTCTTTGGCGAGGCGTTCCTGTTCCATCTCCTAGACAGGAGTCAATCATCATCCTAAACCCATGCGGATACGATGCAGACTTACCTCCATGTGGCGAATGTCGTCCACGCTAGGCTCGTACAAATGCCAGATCGTGTAATGCGGCAGTCCTACCACGGAGAACTGCATACGTCTTGACATCTACACTCCCTGTTAACAATGCTCCGAAGTGAGAGTCAGTCGAACTTACCTTGCCAAAGCCTTCCGTCTCAGCGTGCTTTTCAAAACTGAAGGCTGGGAAGTGAACGCCAGACCTGAACACCCTTGCCTTGGCCAAGATGCTGACGCCGCCAACGCCATCGATTTCCATCTCCATATCAGGGTCGCCGTAAGGGTCACGCAGATAGGCCAAGTGGGGACGCCAGGTCGCATACTCAGCGTACCCTTCTACGATGACGGCATCCTCGTCGAGTGTATCAGCGAGAGCCAGTGCTGTCTCCGACTCTTGCCAGGAGTTCAAATCGTACGGTTGCTCGCCGCCGAGCCAATCGGGAAGCGGTCGCCAAACATCTATGGTGGTGTTAATGAAGGGAGACAAAAAAAACCCCGACTCCTATATGAATAAAGCTTACTTGGAACAATGACATCCTTGTTATGGCGCATCAAATCCTCGAGAATGGTGAAAGGTGCCGTCTCAACGTCAACGTCTCTCCAATACACCCATGAATGATAGGGTCGAAGAGCAGCACTCAACAACCAGTTTCTTGCTTGAGCCATTAGTTTTCTCCTGCTAGCCTGCGCAGCAAAACCGTGCCGGCTCTCGACATTTTGATCAACCTGTTGCCCGAAATCTTTCTCGATAATGGAGATCTCGCCGTAAGGTTGTTTAGGGTCCTCATGGTTCTGTAGTTCCTCCAGGTACTGGACGAGCACCTGCAATGTTCTATCCTTCGAGTCGGACACGAGGAAAGCGAGATCAATAAGATGATGGGGATAGGTAAAATTGCGAAAGTGTGAGAACATCATGGGCATGTGCTGCTCTGCATCTCTCAGTGGCACGCAGAGGAGAATGCGTTCTTCCCTTTCCCAACCGCGCGCGGTGCCTTGGACGTTGGATAAGTCATAGTATCGCACGGTATTCATGGGATCGTCTTCGTCTAGGTTCACGAGGCCGAGCGAAAATATCGAGGTTATCGTGGCCCTTCCAGGCCATACAAAAATGCCAAATAACGCTGATATGGCGGCCACTATTCCAAGCCTAGTGATCAAATGCTTTCTACGGCGAGACGCGGGTGTCGGGGCACGAGGTTGGAACCTGGTCAAGAGCCATCACGTCAGATGAAGCAATATTTCTGACATAGTTTTGGGGAATATTAACCTGTGAGGAGAGATATCGAACGTGTTTCCCCTGGTGTACCCATTAGAATACCCAGGGGACGACGAGTGATGATGCCGAGCCATCATCTTGGACCCGGCCGAGGGAGAATATGATGGCAACATTCGGGGAAGAATGCTAGCCGAGGAATGCGCACGGTCAATCGATGGCGGGAATGGCGTCTATCAAGGTTAAGAAAGGAGGGAAGACGACCCTTTTCGTGAAGGGCGCCGTAATTGGGATCGCGGCCAGGACAGAGGGAAGGAAATAAAGTGGATCAGATCCGGGACTCCATCAATGAGACCGGGTTGTAGGTAGGTGGTGTAATACTATCACAGGAAGAGGGGGAAAAGAAACTACATTCGCAATAAATCACTTCGTAGTATATGAGAATTTCTACACCCAGTCAGGATTGGGTACAGGATCAGATTGTCAAAACTGTCTCTCGTTCGCCTTGTGCGTCGTCTTACGCCATCAAACTCCTATGCAGAGGTAGTTTTTTGAGTATGTTTTTGTTAGACCGGGCAAGAAGCGGAACCAATAATTTTAGTGTAGGGGAAAAGTTCAATGGCCCTAGGGGCCTGTACGAGCTGCACGCGATTGATCTTATTTAGCCCGTGCTACAGATCAACTGCAGTTTTGGCACGCCAGGAACACGCTTGCTGAGACTACAGTGGCCGGCTGTCTTATTGCAAAAAGTACGTACAATGCTTACGTATGTACTTGCTAAATGGACCTTCGAAAGTTGGAACTTAATTCGCTGCAAGAAAGCTGTCAGTCGCCAGGCTGTTTGTAGAGCGTGACTTTCTATTCTTACTAAATTTAGCTTGAAACACTAACTTACCTAATCGAATAGAAGACACGAATTAATCCCTTTTATCAAACACGTAGCATTGGAGTGAGTGACAGCATCCTAGTGTACAGGCCACATCCTACAAAAACTACGAGATAGGCGACTATTATGCAATCACCACTACAAGGAACGTGAGGTTTACGCCTCGGATATTATTCTCCGTTCCCTTTCTCCGTCCTCTGCTCAAACTCAATTTCAAGTCTTTTTGTCATCATCCGCGGCTTGATGTGCCGGAGGCCATCAAGATGGTGATATTTGCTTAATGATATGGATTCGTTCGAAACTATTCGAGTATGCTAGTCTTACAGCATGCTCCTAGCTCGGGGTTCCGCCAGTCGGACAGCGGTTCAAGCTTTATGGAATTCCCGGCTTGGTCTCTAGTAAGCACCCCAGAATGAGTATTGCCTCTGGACCCGAACTTGCTCAATACTAAACCCTTACGCGGGAACTATCACGTATCCACCCAGGCACAGTCGGAGTAGTTAGAGACGGCAATGCGCAACTCTATTCTCGAACTATTTGTAGTTGAACCAAATAGCGAAAACCAATAGCGCTGTTAGGAATCGAAGCTAACTCACCATATGGCTCCACCTGTATTTGTGGCAAAGGCGCTCGCGGCCACAATCGAGGCACTAAGACTAAATACGTTTGGCGCAGAGAACCATTAAACAACTCTTGAGAGCGCAGTACAAGCGTTTCTAGGTTCAAAGCGGATCGCCAAATGAACAGGGTCGGTGCCTTACGGATGCAACTCCGGGTGCGAAGACTCACCCTTACTACTTGGGCCGAAAATCTACCTGAATGGCCGGCAGACTCGATCTTCTATTATGAGACAAACGAAGAGCGGAAGTGACGGTCACAACATCTCAGGTCTTAGCTAAGTGAGGCCGGGTCTGCAGTGCGAAAGCAAATTCGAAGCCTCATGGTAATACTTAGAAAGGAGCTGAGCGGGCGCATCACAACTTATAGCTTTAGAGGAATTGTCAACACTACAGTATTTTGGGGACTCAAAAGGATTGATCTGCCAGGTTTACGTTGCCAATGGCAGACCGAGGTACCTCGGGGCTTGACCCACCAGGCCATTAACCTGCTTCGGCTTAGCCCCAATCAACCTAATCTACTATATCCGATCCCACTCTGATTCCTCTCACGTAGCGGACTCACTTTCAGCGACAGAACCAAAGTGCCCCCAACTGACTACCTATTACAAGTTGATGAATCAACCATGTAAAATGGTGTCACCCATGTCCCCTCCTAGGGAAACGCCCACTGGAATCCTATGTGCGTCCTTTCCCTCCTTCCCTAGGATCCGATTGCGGAATAGGACCCATGGCTTATCGCGTCGACATAGGAGATAGGTAATGCACGTGATTCATATAGAGCACGTTGCCCAATATGCTGCGCCAGAAACACGGGCATCTCAATACCGCTTGCTCCTTATGAGGTTAACTACATAGGTATGTAAACAGGATACAGTTAGGCACCGTCGTGGTTGTCAGACGGATAACGCCTACTGGCTTGCTACGGCCTGCAGAACCAAATTCAAACCCTCATCTTCACTCAGGGGCACTTCTCCAAGCCAACTGCGCTGACCATCTTTTCGTGCCCACTAATCCTTTTTGTCGAGCCAAGCGAGCTCTCTTTACCCAAGGCTTGGTCTTTTTTCCTGAAACTTTCAGGTCTCGAGCGAGATATCATTACGGCCTTAGGAGGATATCTCGATCACTCGGTACCTATGTGCTCCAGACACTAGAATCTGCTACGTACTGAGCTTCCAGGTCTGACCAGAGTATTTCTAAAGCCTTTTCCAGACTACCGTAAAGTTCCATCTCTATTCCGGATATTTCGGTTCCGATCATCCAATGGTCGTTCCGGGAACTTTTTCGTGGGGGTCAATTCTTACCGTTGTAGGTAGAATCTTTCCTTGGTTCACCCTGTTGAGAGGCTTTCTTACATCAGCAAAACTGTACGATACCCGGTCAAAGCAGGCTCCGTGGATACAGCTCTTTTCTTAGATACTACCCCCTACTCTATGGGGAAGCTTCCGCAGATCATCTTTCCTTGCGTATACCTTGGGCGTGTGGTATTGCAAAATTACCCAGAGGGGCTCGTTCTGTCCTCCGATCACACTATGTGGCTGGCTGGTAAGATATATTCTTCCGTGATTTATGGTTACTGATAAATCCCTGGGCTACTTTTAGATACGTGAGGGGTCGGAACTGCCTACAATTGAAAACGGACGCCTAAGCCACAATGTGCCGTCCGGGGTGGGATTCGCAGTTTTCAAAAGCATAGGAGGACCGTTCGGAGGCCGATATCACCATCAATGGTTCTCTGAGGAATAGTATCGTGGTGCAATGTCTCCTTGCTGCCAGCACTCGATGCCAGACCCTCTGGCGTGCCATTGATCCCAAAACGCTCCACTCTGCGATACGTCGGTTCAGCTAACGCATCATTAAACTGCAGTGTAGAAAGGCACATTCGTTCCATGCGTGCGGAAAGATCAGACCAGTCGCATTATGGGCTAAATCAGCACGGTCTGACTTGAGACCCCCCTGTCAGCGATGCCGATGACTGAAAGCAGCAAGCTACTAATCATCTCTAATTTCCGCGTTGGATTGCGCAAGAGAACTGTCGAAATCGCAACTGTTGTGCTATGGGAAGCATTCAAGAACCTAGCCTAATTATCTTGAGGGGACATGAACGCAGTAGGTATGTTTCAAATGCCGCCTTGGATCGCGGCTACTCCCATTAGGGTAGCCCATCCAGCGGCTGCGCTAAGCGCCAACCTGCTAGCCCGATTTTCAACATTCTTCTCCCTCTTTTGGCTTTGTTATCTGACCACCATGATTTGGTAAGTCCAATTATATAATCGACTTCTTTCAATCGATGCAGTCCTATCGGTCGTACCGCATGGGCAGGGCTCCTCGTCTGCATCCACTTCAAAAATGTAACTTCATATCACGCTTAATACTTAGACAAGGTTTGCCGGCTTGGGAATCCTTCTAGAAGCCTGCCGGCCACAAACGAATTTCGATTGGACTGCTTCGCAGTCATCGGCAGCGTAGACTATCCCATGGACACACATCTGAACGGGTTTAGGCCATGCGGCCTTTACTTTTTAATGGCGATCGTCTGCGCCGCAGACATCGTATCCAAAGCTAACCATCTTCTTCCATGCTGAGCTCCACATGGCAGTATGGCTACCCGCTCCGGGTACCAGCTCCGGGGTCACTCAGCATTACATCCTATGAACCTTGGTCGTCATATTGTGTAACCAGTCCGTTGGTGTTGGGGGCCTAAAGAGGCTGAAGAAATCTGCTTGCCGCTGAAATTAAGGAAGGCTCATGGTGCTGCTGTTGGGGTCCTCATAGTGTTGGAGTTGTCATGACAGTCCGTTTCTACCTGCATCGCAATGCTGTCGTGCAAGAACGGCTGCATTCCGCTCGTTCCATTACCCACTGATGGTGTTTTTCATAACCGCATATTCCGAGTATATTCTGGATATACGACCGGCGGCACTGCAATGTGAGCCTCGTTTGGGAACGGCCTTTCAGTGCCAGTCGTGCCCCTATAAGTACCGGTATCCCTGTAGCTACCCTCCGCTCTGACTCCATAAACTAAGTTCCGCCGCCAGCCCAATTCTCAAGTTCTACGTCTCTCACTCCCTTCAACTGTTTCTTTTCAAATTTCCATTCTATACACCGTCCTAGTGACCTAATTTTGTCCCTTATCCTTTCCTTGTAATCTGCATCTTCGACTCCACGTTAATGAATCAGAGGACTCAAGGCCGTTCTGTCCTGAACTTCTGTTGCTGGGCATGGGCGTACTGATTATCGTACACCGGTTTACTACATGATCGTCTCTTTGTTCAAATTGAGCTGTTAACATAGACCACCCGCTCCATTGAGGTTGCCAGGCCGTTCAGGTTAGCGACACGCCAACAGTCCTCCTTATTTGAGGCTTGACACGAACCAGCAGCTACCAAGTGGGTTTCATAATGGCAACTTCGAGCCTAGGGTCAAGGAGAGTGAGCTGGGGCTCTGATCTTGGGTGCGGAACATGACGCTAGACGATATCAGTTAATCCGTAGTTAACCCATGATAACACAGGAACGGGACCCTAGCAGTAGGTGACCCATTGCAGGACGATGGGAACCCCAAACGCATGGATAACGAAGCTCATCAAGCAGAGGGACCAGCAAGTACCGGACAGGGGCAGCAACCTGCATCTACATCCAGCCCGGACCATCATCTTCCTGCCACCATGTGCCGCCACAGCCTGGGCAGTCGTCGGTGTCTTTCCCATTCTAACTACGGTTCCGGCTTCCCTCCTGGGTCTAAACAAGTCTTCCCGGACCATTCGCCAGCGAACGGCTCACGATTCCGGCTTACTTCCCACAGCAAGTCGAGGTCACTCCCTCCCGCGCTTGATGCCTACGTCCAGGACACCCAGTCGCACGAACAGGTTGCCTGTGGCATCCCCTCAAGAGGCCTGGGCAGCTCTGAGGCCAACCACCGCCACCAACATCAGCAGACCAACGCTGCCTCTACCTTGTTTGCTGGTTCTGTGATGCCTGCCGGCCAGGCTAATGCCGAGACTGTTCTGCACTCAGACCACGAAGGTACTCGCGGGGTGGGGAGTTGGTGCTCTTCGTCAGATTGATGGAAGTATAGTTTCCGGACTGGTCTATGTCCTTTGGGGAAAGGTATGTCCCTCCTTCCATGACAGTGTACGAGTCAGAGGTGGTTTATGATCTCGTCCCTCGTCACTCTCTAGGCTATTTCCATACGGTTGGTCGGCACTGGAGGGTTTTCTTCGCTTCTGGTTGCGGCTCGATATTATTACTGTCATTCATTGACCGGATTGTTCTATTTTGATCTTCTCTTCATCTGGGACAGCTCAAGGGGAGTCGAGTGAAGCCCGGGGTGAGGAATGGCTGAATATCCGGACATTGTTAACCTTGCTGTATGGCCTCGCGTTCGGGAGTGCCGCTTTTTTTAATCTATGATAAAATACCGCCAGGATGGCGACTGGCGAGAGCATGGTCCAGGTCATTACGGAAGGTAAGGGGGTTTATGTATAATAGAACACGTCGGCAAGGGGACATACGAGATCTTTCTAATTTGCTGCATGTCCACAGCAAACTTTGTTACTAAACTGATGAACTTATGCAAACTCCAGAGGATTCTATATACACTTTAGGTAAGAGGTCAATCAACAAATGTTGAATAACCCGACCACCTTGCCTTCAGTGCATGTGGGAACGACCTTGGGGTGTTGTCGCTAAGGCAGATACGTAAAATCGTGCCACCACTAGGAAGATCTGGTGCAGCCGACTCTCGCTTGTCGATAAAATATATCTCGTGCAAGCAGCCGCGTTCTTCCACTGCGCACCAGAGAGATTCTCTTCGCATCGTCATGCCAGGTTGCCACCCACCTAGGTCGTATATATTAGAAGCCACCCAACTCAGCCAGACCTTCCCATGAAAAACAGCAGCATCAACAACACAAACTACAAGTACCCCGAATCATACTCCACTAGCAATTTTTTACGGAAATATGACGTCAGATCACCTTTGTGGTGAAGGCATTCAGTGACAGGTGTTGCGGAAGCCTCTTCCCATTCCATTTCCCGTTACACGCATCCCCTGACGAACCCCTTTCCGTGATTACGTAAGTGTCACGAACGAGCGCCACAATAGGTGGGGCCCTAATAAGCCGCCTCACTGTTTCTAGCTTATCTGATCAACTGCGCCACGCTAACCCAGTCAATTCAACGTCACAGCTGCCTTGAACAGTGAATCAACTTGTTTGCCTGATAATAACACGGTGATTGCCCAAATATCGTTCGTTGCATTAGGCCGTCTACCCAGAAACAGACATCGCACCGCATGCTTCCCTATTGGGAACTACTTGCCACCAGGAACATATAGGCCCAATTCAACAACACATCATCATCGACGGATATCGAGGCATCCCCGCGGACGTTAGAGTAATTACTCCGGTGAGACGTCTCACCAGCCTCGGTGAAGATGACTGAAATTATAACAAGCCAGACTCCGCCTATTCTCCACGGCCCAACGGAGAAGGAGAAGAAATATGACAGGCAGCTCAGATTGTGGGCTGCAAGCGGCCAGGCAGCCCTCGAGTCTGCTCACATTCTCCTCGTGAATTCGGGTGCTGGGTGCGTCGGCGTAGAGACCCTCAAGAATCTCGTACTACCGGGTGAGTTCTCTGATAAATTAGAAAACCATCCAGGCGTGTCGTCTTGCCTATGGGGAGCTAATATAATCATAGGTATTGGCAGATTCACCATCGCGGATGGTGCGCTGGTCAACAATGCCGACCTCGGTGTGAATTTCTTCCTTGAGAAGAGCTCCTTGGGGAAACTACGTTCAGAATGCTGCACTAAGTTCCTTCGGGAATTGAATCCAGAGGTTCAAGGAAATTGGTTTCCTGAGCATCAGGTACCTGGTAACCTTCCCACGTCCTCGGAGAACCTAACTCATCAATATCTTGCAGGGTCCTCTCGAGTTAGAGACACTGTTCGCAGCCGCAGACGTCTACACGATGATCATGTACACTCACCCTATTCGGAAAGAGGATCTTGCCGTCATAGAGTCCTATGCTCGCCAGCACAAGATACCGGTGGTATCAATTCACTCAGCCGGCTTCTATTCGTACTTCAATATCAACCTCCCAGGAACTTTCCCCGTTGTTGACACTCACCCGGATGTCGAGAAGACGATGGACCTGCGTCTCCTTAATCCTTGGCCTGAACTCGTGGAGTTCTCAGAGGAGATGACGAGAAACATTGACAGCCTAGACGATCATGAGCATGGGCATTTACCTTACGTAGCCATCTTGCTGCACTACTTAGAAAAGTGGCGAGAGTCACACGACGGCGAGAACCCCACCTCCAGTAAGGATAAGAAGGAGTTCCGCAGATTGGTCTTGAGTAGCGCAAGGACCAATAATCCAGAGGGTGGAGAGGAGAACTTCCAGGAAGCTGAGGCTGCGATCAACAAGAATATAGTAGCCCCGCGCCTAGAAGATGGAGTAAAGGAGATCTTTGACCACCAAGTCTCTGATGAGGTAAGATCCCACCGTACCCATACTTCACGGGTGGCTAACATCATTAGTTCGAGCTCAAATCAGCTTTCTGGTTAATTGTGGCGGCCATCAAGACTTTCTACCAAATGCACGGTTGTCTGCCCCTGCCCGGAGCTTTACCCGATATGAAGGCTCAGTCGAACGTCTACGTCAAATTGCAGAGCATATACAAGGCCAAGGCACGAAAAGACGTAAATGAGGTGTTCGAGACCGTGAAGACCATGCCTGGCGGCGAACACGTCGACTTTGTAGAGGTAGAAAGATTCTGCAAGAATGCACGCTTCGTGAAATTGATCAATGCAGCCGGGAGTAACCGCACCTTGGGTGTAACATTCGGTGAGTGCCCAGGCATCAGAGTTCTCAGAGCATAAGATGTAATAACGAACCATAGCGGCCGAGAAGGCGAAGGACGAAGAAGCTAAACAGACCTACGAGATGACGGACGGGGCAATGAATCTGCCTAGGTCCAACTTCTTCATCTATTTAGCATTGGTTGCAACTTCCCACAACCCGGGAGCCACTGCAGAGGAGATCACGATGACCATCAATGATATTATCCCGAATGCTGCCGATTACGAGAGAGTCGTACAGGCTGCGCAGGAGGTGGCTCGCGCTGGAGGCGGCGAACTCCATAACATATCCGCCCTTACCGGCGGCATGGTTGCACAGGAGGCGATCAAGATCATCACAAAGCAGTACGTACCCATCGACAATACCTGCATATTCGACGGAATCAGCAGCCGATGCCAGGTACTTCGATTATAAGAAGCGGGCCCCGAGGAAGCGGTGGAATTGCCAAAGGCCTTCACAGACGCCGGCCGTGATAGCGTAGACGCTTCGACCATAGAGAAGTTGGAGATAGTGGATACTATTGTAGAGCCTGGAAGCTTGGCATCTTGACAATACTACCCTTAACACCATCTTGAACCGTTAGAAGGATATGGTGGGGACTCTCGTCGGACCGCAAGTCCTTACAGTAACCTCACGGTCTGCACTTAGCCATGTTATGGAGCTCTGTGGGCCGGAATAAAGAATAGAAGTTGTACCGCTCTGCTGACATACAGAGACGCAATCTGCCAAGTTGAAAATGCCGCCTGGAGCGCTGAGTGAGAAGCTGAAGTACAATGCGAGGGATACCACGCATCCACCATAGCAGTCCAGGATCCAACTTCGGCTACCATGCACGTAATAAGGGGCGGTTCGAAGACGTCAGCAAGGCGTTACTTCATCCCGCTTCTAAGTCCTCTCAAAGGCCACGGCTCCTTTTATGCGAGCCGAACACACCCGATGCGTACCCATTATGGGGCAGAGTAAGACAAGCAGCCTGGGTACCTAGATCACTCCTCCTACATTTTGTTCTAAGTTAAATCAGTGTCTTTCCTTCTTTCGGCATGGATGGGACAGCAATGCCATCTGTGGTGTACTGTAATATCGGCTTTTCCTCGACTAGGTAATAATCCCATCGTCGGGACAAGCCATGATTGGTCGGAAAAGTGAGGTTTTAAATCGTACCTTGGCCGAAACGAAGCCGGTTTACGATGCATGCCAGGGTGGCATTCGACGAGCCAGTCATCTGCCCTCAAACGTTGAAACAAGATCCACCACGGGCTGGGTAGGGGGAATCACTCTCATGCTTTTCCCATCATTTTTGGTCATAGATCATTCAACACCAAGACCCCCACCAAAGAGAAGGCGTCAGTGCCATCTCCGTTCTGCAAGCATTAGGCTCATATGAGGGGCAAAACCGAAAACTTGACATGTCAGGTGGCATTTTTATGGTGCGGGTATATAGCAATTGCGTATGTCGCCGCAGCAGATACTGGTATCGAAGAGTTGGAGAACTTTGCTGACTGCTTCCAAGCGAGGCCATAGGAGAGCGAAGGGGGAGACGAAGATATACGTAGTATTGTTACAAGACGTGGGATATGCAATTTGCGGAGTGGCGTGTCACCCTGTGCCAATGTTCGTGGTAGCGAATACCTTCGTCTTCTTGAACATCTAAGACGTCGTATGAGATGAGCGGCAAATTTTAATATCGACGACAAATGTAGCCTTCCGACTGACTGTGAGCACAGGAACATGTGTCCAACCACAGCGTCAGGGCCGGGATACTCAGTTTGGCCTAGAAAGCCATGACATGTGCACTATCCTTACTATAGCTTTATCTAAGGTTTTGTGCTTTCGAAGTTGAATTGACCCGCCACCACCGTAACGAGCGTGGGGGATCAATTACTGAACTGAATAAACATAACTAGAACGATAAATTGATACTCCTTACCCGAGCCGCTATAGCATCTCAAGCTGACGGAGATAGATACAATCCCGAGCTTGAGATCGGTCTACAATACTCAACCCCCGGGTCCCAGTCGGACGGATATGGTGTGCAGTCGGGCTCTTCAACAAACTCCTATGAATACTCTCTCGTTGGGGGCGGGAGACAATCAAGAATCGTTGCTTGGCGTCCTAATGCGACGCTGATTATCTCGTCAAGACCTCGATTTGGGCGCCTGGCCATATGCGGGAACTCAAATGGCGCCAAATGGGTAAGCTACCTAATTGTGCCTTTATTCTAACCCTTTGTACTATATGTCCGGGGACGGTTCGTGCCAAGATGACGGGACAGCAGCTTGGCCGTCCAGTCCAGCCAGTACCGCGTTTCCGTGCTCCCCCGCATCACTACGTGAATCTTTCCATCGGTGCCATCGCAACGCTTTGCATATCCTGGTGCCCAACTCTGCTTAAGCGAGCGGCGAGTTTTGTGTTATTACTACACAACGAGGTCAGGTGCTTTGAAATCGACTGCACTCCACCACGCTGTACAACGACTGAGGTTGTCAACGCGCGCGGCCAGAATGTGGGGTAAAAAGCCAAGAACGACGGCCCGGTTCACCAGGGAATTACGGGAATGAGACCGCGCTGCTCTCGTGCCTGATAGTTGCGGGCCTAAGCAAGAGAAAAACCTGATGATGTAGTCTGGGCAGAACCATTCCAAAGTGAAGAGCGATTCCCAGGGTCTCAGGAACCTCAAAAGCTTCTACATAGGAACAAGCTCAAACCAAGACTTTGATAGGCCGGAGGGCCCTCAGGTTAAACGGATAGCTACAGCGGGCGGAACATGGATCTTGGGTTGATGGGCCAGTGGACTGGCTTGATCCTGTCGATCCTCAGATCATTTCGAGGATTCACTGCACGGGCGAACAGCGGTGCGGTGCTTGGGCTTAACGGCACGCCACAATGACCAGTGGCTGCTGGCGCCTTACATCGATCTTGCAGGAAGAGATATGTGTTGAGATTCGCAAGCGCCGCCCAGACAACTTGAAATACGCATTACTATGCCATTCTTCGAGCGACCCGAGACTTCTGGCGTATCTGAAGTTAAGGTCTATTATCTTATTGCGATTCTGCCTACCTACTTCGGTACAGAAGCGGGCCACGCAGGACTCTGGGGAAGTGACGTGCCTTGTATTTAGACGCCTGGAATCGAGCCCTGTTGATTTTCTCGCACATGTCCTGGCCGGCTCAGCAGGCAAATATCGCCGGCTGACCTGTCAATTTTTGGATCAGGCACTACAGTCGAGAGCCGATTCCAGCCACGCTATGTCATGCAGGTTTTGTGCTCTTCATGGGAGCTCAGCATGGAACCGGTCTAAGGGAGGGTGAACTCTGGGGTACAGGACGTACGTGTACAGCATATTGCCTTATTATTCTGCACGCTAAAACATGGAACTAGGCGCTCTGCAATATATTAAAATGTCATGATCACGAGGTGCGGCCTCCAAAGGTCTTTTGGTGGCATATTAAAGGTGTGGAAATTCTTAGTCACCTCGACCCCCTGCACCGTATCCCGTGTATGGCCCCTGCTTTCTCGGCTCGTCTGCCGGCCCATCTATGATGCATCCACCTGGCCCCAGCCAACCATGCCTTCTCCTGCCTTGAATGGTTGTCAATGCCGCTAGTATGGTGACAAAAAAGTGTCAACGGCGAGCAGATCTTCCTCCATCCTCTCACTCACCTAGCTTTGGCTGTAACCCTATCTCGGGTAGTCCTAGCCTCTGGGCCGAAGCGTGCTCCTTAGAGTTTAGGTGCCTCTGGCAAAAGGGGGGAGAGGGCAATCGGGTCTTCCAGTGAGAAAGGATCATCAGGGTATCGCGGATCACTGGCACGTCCATTCACTACGAGGGGGGGGGAAATCGATGATCGTCAGGGAACAGCGTCAATGAGGGCGCAGTGTTCTCTATCTGGGTGGAATGCCATGGAGGGGCCAACAATCCCCATACTGTACTCAATCCATTCCGTCAACCCCCAGTTACCCGATCCGGAGTTTTCCTTCTCAGCAGTTATCTTACCTCCCTGCAATTCTTTAATCCGCGACGCTGGTAAAAGAAGCGTAAATGGACGCTTCTGTGTGTACCCGTCAGGCGGGATGAAGCCTCGTCTCAAGTCAACAGGGAGAGACCTTGTGCTGGAACAAGGCCCCACTTACTTTTCACGTTTCTTATATACAGCTATACGACTACTTCAAAGATGTCCTGTTGACACATGGCGCGATGACGACTCGAGGAAAATGGATGTCAAGTGTGCGTCTTTCGCTCGATAGTGGTAAGTCAACTCCTATGACTAGACCTTGACTAGCCGCAACATCAGGGACGCCACTCGTTCAATGTACCATATACACTTACATAGCCATACGGCTTCATATAATCTAGCCTGTTTCTATCGTAGCCACCCCGTAGTATAGTTCTCAAGCCAAAGTTGGCCACGCGGGATTGATTCTCCACAGGTGTATATCCGCAACCGGACCTTGCCTTCCTCTAGTCCCTATGACTCCCATTGGACCGCCTTGCCCTGTCACATTCTATAGGACCGGATGGTCCTAATTTTAATATAATCTTTCATGTTCCTGGCTCATCTAGCGCATAATGGGAGAGGGCCCTCTTCCCCACAAGGTAGTATCCACTTTGTCTGTTCTCCAGATTCTCCACAACACCACACGGAGGCGGCTGCAAGTCAATATCCTATATAAGTCTTTCTCCTATCCGCTCCTTCGGTCGTCGGATCGACACTTCCCCCCCATATACCCACAAAGTTTCAACGGCTTGGGTAAGACGTTTATACCAGTCGATACATTGTACACTCGTCTTGACTACGAACGGATCATTTGGCTTAACGATCCTCACACACACCATCTTATCAGCACAAGGCCGGCCGGCATGGCGCCTTCAATCCCTATTCCCACTCAAGGTGGAATGTTCCACACATGTGAGTTGGGAGAGACAACCGCACAAGGAGCCCGAATGGTTGAACTAACAAGTATTAGTCCAAGGAGTCACTCCTCGGAAGCAGTCTACGGACTCCACAGACAGCAACAAGACAAACGGCAGCGGCACGTCGAAACGGATCACCACGCCACATGCGTGCGCGGAGTGCAAACGCAGGAAGATGTAGGTCCCCGCGTGACTCAAGGGACGAGACCATGTAACTAAGAAGAACTCAGTCGATGTGATGGCCAACAACCATGCGGGCAATGCCTATCCAGTCGAGCTCCGAAGCGGTGCTTCTATGACAAGCACCGGCAAAGAGTTATCCCGTCTCGAAAGTATGTGTATTAAAGCGAGCCCCTAGAGGTACATATCCCTAACGATATGTAGGACTCTCGAGGCGTTATCACAGTCTCTCGAGGAATGCCGTGCCATTCTGAAGAGATTATTTCCCAACCACGACGTGCAGACCTTGCTACCGCTGCCGCGGCAAGAGCTGCTTAACCTCCTAGACCGGCCTGCAAACGACTGCATCACAGCACTTCCATCCCCGCCACTTCAGACTTCTCCGGGCTCGTGTGACATCGGATCGCCCCTCTCAACTGAACAGTGCCTTTCCAGTCTGGAGTCTCTCCCTGCTCGGGACGCGGAATGGGACGAGGAACGCCGCGGACGCGACAACCTCCCCCTCGAGGCGGATGACGTTAACGCTCTATCTCTATCAGTCGACCGGCAATCATCATACCTAGGGGCGTCCTCGATCAAGGCCGCTCTCATGGTTATGCTTAAGGTGCAACCCAGCCTGCGGAGCTCACTCACTCCACCACTTAACAGCGTCGAAATAGCACACAACATGCCGGTTATGCGACAGAAGGTCCCCAACTCGAAAGAGCCTCAGCGGGTGCCCTGGTCATGGAAGGGTCAGACGCTAATTGACGCATATTTCAAGCGAGTCCACGTATTTATCCCGATGCTCGACGAAGCATCTTTCAGAGCGGACTACCTTGAGGGACAGCGATTTGACGCCCCTTGGCTCGCACTGCTCAACATGGTATTCGCGATGGGAAGCATCGCCGCCATGAAGTCGGACGACTACAACCATCTGAACTACTATAACCGCGCCATGGAACATCTCCCCATGGATTCCTTCGGCAGCAGCCACATCGAGACTGTCCAAGCCTTGGCTCTCATTGGTGGCTATTACCTGCACTATATTAACCGGCCAAACATGGCAAACGCCGTGCTTGGTGCCGCAATTAGGATGGCTTGCGCTCTTGGACTCCACCGGGAAAGCCTCGCCCACGGTGGGTCCGGGAGCACCAATGAGCTCGCCGCCACGGAAACGCGGAGACGCACCTGGTGGAGCCTGTTCTGCCTCGACACCTGGGCGACCACCACCATGGGCCGCCCCTCGTTTGGACGATGGGGTCCCGCCATCAACATCAGGCCCCCCGAGGCCGGCATGAGCTCGGGCCGGGACTCAGCGCAGCACGCCGGCATCCTGCCGCTCATCGAGAACATCAAGTTTTGCAAGATCGCCACGGGTATTCAGGACATGCTGGCCATCTCGCCGCTGCTGCGCACCGAGGACCGCTGCAACCTCGACGGGCAGCTGGTCAACTGGTACAGCAGCCTTCCGTGGCTGCTGCGCACGAGCGACCCGTGCGCGGAGCCGCTCTATATCGCGCGCTGCATCATGAAGTGGCGGTACCAGAACCTGCGGATGCTGCTGCACCGGCCCGTACTGCTCAACCTCGCGAGCAGCAATGCGTCGCACGCGGCGGAGCACGACGTCGCGGCCGTCGAGGCGTGCCGCGACCTCGCGCGGCAGACCATCGAGGACATCGCGCGCGAGTGGACGCGCAACCAGATGTCCGGCTGGAACGCCGTCTGGTTCCTCTACCAGGCGGCCATGATCCCGCTCGTCAGCATCTTCTGGCAGTGGGACAGCCCGCACGTTGCCGACTGGCGCAAGCAGGTCGAGACCATCCTCGAGCTGCTCGACGCCATGGAGGACTGGTCCCTGGCCGCCAAGCGCAGCCGCGAGGTCGTCTGGCGCATGTACGAGGCCACGCGCCAGCTCGAGCCCACCCTGCAGCAGCGCCGGGCCACCGCCCACAGCAACAGCAATGGCGCCAGCAGCCCGCTGTCCCTGAGCCTGGCCACCGACGCCGCCTCCGGCCTGCTGTCTGTGGGCCTAGGAGGCGACGGCTCCGACATTCACATGTCCCCCATCGGCTATGAGCCCGAGGGCTACGGCATCATGGGCATGATGGACCAGCATGGCTTGTGGGACCTGGACGGCATGCTCTGGGGCGGGTCCGAAGAGATGGAGTGGGCGCAGCAGCAGTTCGGCAGCCTGCACGGCAGCGGCGCCGCCGCCGGCATGCTGGGCTTGGACTGCGGCATGATGGCGGGCGCTGCGGCGCCCAGCATGGACGGGTTTCCCTTCGTCCACTGATGATTGGATGACGGCATGTGCCATGTACGAGTTTGTACAAGACATACGATATGAGAGCACGAGACACGCAGCGTTGATATGATTGGCCGGTTTGGATCCATGGCCCGGAGTCTACTTTTTTTTTCTGGGGGTGGGAAATTTGGGGGCGGCCGGGGTTCTGGATTTACGTGAAGCCATTTCGGCTGCTTTGATGCGGCGCATAGGTGGTGATGACATCTACTGGGCCGCTGCTTACGATACCACTTCTGCTTACTACTCTGTGGGGTTGGGGAAATGAAAAGGGGTAGATTGCCGAACCTCTGCACGTCTAGCGTGGCTTCTCTCCCTCACGGTCGGCGTAACGGGAGTGACACATGGGCTGTGAAAATATCTGGGGAAATGTACATCGAGGCATGAAAATAGCCAGGCAGGCGACCCCACGAAGAAAACTTGCATAATAGGAAAACGCAGACGCATGTGTACATGAGATGAGATGAATCCCCCCTGCATCGTACCTACGTGCATTATGCATGCATACACTCGCATAAGGCCGAGCAGAAGATGTCAACGATACCCGATCCGGAAGGGAGATCCATGTCATCGACGAATCGCGACGCGGCCCGTCCTTGGAGTCGTGCACCTTCGCGCCGTCTATCCCCTAGCTCTTTCGTCCCGACGTCCCTCTCCCTGCCCTTCAGGTCCTCAGATCCGAAAATGGATGTGGCCCCTGGTCGATCATGCTCGAATACGGCAGCAGAAAATCTGGGGTAAATCACACATTGTGCTACCGGTATTCTAGTAGCATCTAGGCATGCGAGGCTAGTCAGAAGTGGTGTGCTTTCACAGAATACAGTGGTATAGCTGCGTAGCACCTTGAACCGCTATGTAGAACGGTCGTTCGCGAACGGCACCGATGAGTATATAATCTGACAGGTTATGCGCCACGTTCGCTGTGGGCCACGTCAGTGCTTGCCGAGTGGTGGATATCAACGGGCTCCGATTAATGCCGTTGATCCTTTCTGTTGAGGGGGTGTGGTACTGAAGGTGGACTGGTCATATCGAGTCTATTGAAATCCGAAGTACTGGGCATATAGGTAAGCAGAATGTAAGCTTCAGGAGCGTCAACTCCACGCTAACGCTGGGATGGGAGAGGCGGGAAGGTTATCAACAGTCTCCGATAAACCGTTCGAGACCTGCTATCCAACTACTAGTGCCGGAGATTCCAGAAATACTACTAGCCCAAGGACCACTTCCTAACCTTGCTTACATATACACACTTATGCACTGATCCATAGTTGCTACAGAGTCTAGTCTACGTAAAGTATATTTCAACCTCGCCTTCGAGATGTGTCAATAGCCGCCGCGAAGCGCAACAAGAATAAGTCTACGGCGTAAATAGAGCAGCATATGTAATCTTCCGGGTGGCGGGTCTGCGGGCTTTCTATTGGCGCAAATGGGGAAGAGTTGGGGAGAGTCTGGGGGAGACTGGGGAAGCCAATGGACGGTCGTGATTGGTCGGAAGAGAAGTGGCATTTCGCCGTCACCAAGCTGATGCAATCTGGAGCTTCGGGCCGTCTCGCACGAGAGTCTGTGGTGGGTTCGTACCTTCAACCGCGCCCTCCCGCCGGTAAAGCTTCCCGGCCGCCTTGTGTCACGATGTTAGGCAAGTCACCTCTACGTGGTGGGAACCCCTTAGTCCCCTTTTTACCTTCAAGGGTGGTGGGTGGTGCGGGGACGACAGGGGTTTCGCTGGATTGAGGGATTAGGAGGTCTCAGAAAAAAAGAATCGCTCCAGTCAGAAGCCAACCCACCGGCTGATATCTTACGGGTGTGTAGATGGCAAAGTGCCTTTTGCATTGACAGCCTCAGAATGCTCCCACCACACAACAACGTGGACAATCCGGGGTGCAGAAGCGAAAGCCGTACGCCCATGCCTACATGATCCCAAGCAGAAAGCCGTGGGTCCGGACACCTGGAGAACTTTCCAGCCGGAGTGCGGGGAAGTTAGTTTACCCAGGAGATGCGCCGTCGGGTTTCCAACTTACAGTACGTACATTCTTGTGCATGCAAAAGATGCCCTTCTACGGATGTCTTATGTCTCGCAGCGGCTGTCGCCAGGGTGCGTTGGGGATTTTGCTAGGGCTCTACGTAACTCCCGGAACGTTGAGGGGCAGAACGAGCCGCAGCGGCAGTCGTCGATGCCAAGTCTGGAGAACAACGCGCAGGCATCGGCCGCCTGCAGTTATTAACCCAGCCCAACCCAACCCGGCGCCCAGTGACGGGCGACGATTTCGACATGATATGATTACCTGCACCCCGTCGTCCAGCTGTGCAAGGATTCCATGAAACCTGTCGCACAACACCGGTGAATAAATATGTACCGTTGGTCACGTATGCTGCTTCCTTTCAATGCATAGAACGCTAGCCCTTTGGACGTCTTAGATTGCCAGGCTACAGTAATTGGCATGCCACTAACGGCCTCTTCGGTCTCGCGCCGCGTGACATGGACGGTCCTTGGCACGCTGGTTATATATACCAGCGCCAGGCATCGTCTATAAGACGCCTGTTAAGACAAGACCTCCCCTAGCGCGGCTCCCCTCTTGGAAAAGCTTGCTTGCAAAAGAGAAATGGCGCGTCGTACGTGGAGCTCGTCGGAACCTATAGCCGACGGCGACGGCATGGAGTAGGGACACGGCTGGCCGCTAGTCGCGTTTCAAAGTGAGTTGACTGACGACCGGCCGACGCTGTTTTAGCGCAATGTGCCTTGCTTCTCGCTGTAATTACTGCTCGCGATTCGCCAGTCGCGAATACCAACCACCGGTATGGGGATCAAAGCACAAGGCGGCGTTTATTTGCTGCGGATATAGGTACTTGGAACTGTGTGCGAGGCGCCACCACCCCACAAGCTCCAAGGGCATTGACCGAGTGATCGCGATCCGAAGCTTTGCATCGCAGTGTTTGCGCCTGCGTTACACCCGCGGCTGTATCAGCCTTGATCTTTCCCCTGCGCACCTAGCTGCTTTGGGACCTGGCATTGCATGTCATCGAGGCATTCACCCAACGGCTAGCTACATAACCTGGCGACCCGTACAGAGGTGATATCCGTCGCCCCTTCAAATTCGGCGAGGGAAACTGCCGGTATTCACTACGTCAGGTCGGCAGGTTCTTTGTCATGCCATAGTTGTGGGGATATGAGGGTGGCGTCACGCCCACTCCTACCAGTACCTTGATCCTGCCGACCAAGCCCAAAAAGGTTTTACGATACCCGGACTCTGGAAGTTGCCGGCGGCGTTCTTCGGGTCTTCATCACGATCATCAGTGGCAAGGTATCAACCCCTGGATATAGACCTTTCGCCACCATATTGGTTCTCATGAAGCTCCGCAATGCGGTATGATGACTACATAGGTCATACAGTATCTGAACCCATGATTGGGGGTTTGATAAGGGTCGATGGGTTTCTCGACCCAGTTCATCGACTTAACGCCCCTACTAATAGTAACATCGGCCGCGGTTTACGCCAATCTATTGCCTCTTCGAAGTCGCAGTGGTTAACTAGTTTTCCCTGGCAGGCGGTTAAAAAAGAGCTTGTCATGGTGCTAGTGCCATTATGGTTGATGGCAAGGTAATTTGCCCATAACAACGGAGACCTCAGCCGGTATGGAGGATATGGAACATCGTATCGATGATCTTGGTAACCAATTCACTGTGGTACTCAGGGCGTAGAATTCTCTCCTTTCACTGTACCAGTCCATGTTCCGTATGGAAACATCCTGTCTAAGGTTCATCTTCTACGTTAGGATACTCAGCAGCAACACTGTTTATGATTCTGATTCAAGAATGAAAGGCGTCAGGTAAGCCAATCGCGTAAGGGTGGTAAGGCTCACTGATCCATATCACAATTGTTGAAGATGATCTCTACGCCCACCTCCATAGGCACTTCAGCATACGTACTATTGTGGCCTCAAAATTTTAATGCTATCATGCACAGCTCGAGACGAGGCCATCGTATTGCTCTCTTAACAAATACTTTTCACGTGTAGTAGAGTTTAGGAGATCCGCTGGCCCCGTCTAGGGCCTATGGCATGAAACCAACCGCTGACGCAAGAGAGTGATCGAGGTTGTAGACAGAAACTTATGAGTGCCAAAGTAAGCAAAGGATGGACTTGACCTATGAGAACAATGACACAAAAGTACTCGAGACGTTGTAAGCATCTATAGTGCGCATCCGAATCTATTGAATCCCACATGCATTTTCCACTTCATTTCTTGGAGAAAGCTACGTCTTTTAACATGCCCTATGGCACATTTGGCAACCGGCTAGGAGATAGGGGCTTATAGCCTCAGTATCCACGCCAGCTGTTCGTTACGGCATACAGGGGCCCGAGGAGGGAAATGTGAACTACCGATTTGTTTAAAAACTGGTTTGACTTAAACAATGTGTTTTAGTACTTTGATAGCCTGCCGTGATAGCTTCTAGAATTATTTTCTGTTCCGGGGCCGGTTGCGTACCTAGAGTCGGTGTAAGTCCTCACATCCAGGGTCCACACGACTACAGTTGCTGGAGCCTTGCTGGAGAGTAACGAACATCGGGACAACCGAGTAAGTTCCGTGTAAACATTAGGGGCCGGAAGCAATCAGTTTATTATGAGCCTCACGATTGTTATCTGCAACATGTATGTAGCGTTGAAGAACAAAGACATTGTGTAGTTTTGCATATACAGTGGGCCCTTGGTCCCCCTATTCTCATAATCTCTTTACTTCCTTACCATACAAATCTCATTATTATTCAAAATGTCTCATCCACAGTCCGAACTCAAGAGTCTACCCACCGAACTCATCGGCATGATCGTCGACAATCTCCCTCCAGAGTCTGTCGCCTCTCCATCGCTCAGCTCCAAACGTCTGCAAGACCAACTGGGCAGACGATACGAGACGCTGGATCCAGAAGAAGAGCGCGGTGAGTTCCTTCGGCTCCTGTGCCGCAACGCACCCTTCGTCTACTGTATGTGGTGTGAGAAGATCCACTTACCAGAGGACGCAGTCCGCAGGGAGGACGGCGTCACGGAACGGTCCTGCCAGTCCGACTGGGAAGGGGACTTATTGGAATCTCCCGTCACATACCCCGCGAGCTTCCACCCCCTTTTGCTTCACGGCATCAGGAAGTACGGGAAGGAGGGCTGCGACACTGCGGGCTTAGTAGCGGCGCTTGAAAGGGACACCAAGCAGGCGGGCCACGACACCATGCCCTGGACGCAGAATTGGACGTGGTACATCAACCAGCAGCACGGAATATTCGTCGCCATACAGTGCCGCCTGATGCCCGAGGATGGGTGCACGATCGTCTACCGCGAGCGGCTCTGCCCGCACCATTACTTAAACGTCCGGTTCAAGCACCGCTTCGACCCGCACCCAGACACGGACATGCCACCAGTGCGCTTCAGGGGCGCCGGCGGCATTATCCACGAGGACGATGTGCGTCTGCGGGATGGTGGCCGGACGCTCGGCTGCGCCGCCTGCAACAGCGACGCCCGCGTCAAGGTCAGGACCGACCTGCCGCAGTTCCAACCCGCCCTCGCCGTCGTGGCCAGCTGGTACTACCTAGGGCTGGGCACGACTCCTGAAGATATCGTCGATCGTGTGCGCTACGGTTCCGAGGGCCCCGGAGAACCGTTGGGGGTCGAAAATGTCGCGAGGCTGTCTGGGCTCTTTCGGTTTTGGTAAGTGACCTTCCGTAAGAGATGGTGTGAAGTCGCTATCCAAAATTTTCGGACGTGGTTATTAAAACTGGGTGAGCAGTAGGATTTAGAGTCGGGACAGTTCAGCAGCTGGTCACTTTGATGGCTACGTAGGGCTGTTACGTCCCCAGTATTTACCTGGCCAAGCTGCATACAGTCATTCCAGCTTGAACTTAGTCGCTACTGCGAAAGAAAAAAAAAAAAAAAAAAAAAAAAAAAGGAAGACGAAGACAAAGAAGAAGATTACGGTATCCCTTTAATATTTACGTACTTTCCCAAGTGATATCTCTTGTTCGTTTTTAAGAAGGTCAGATAAATCATGCCCATGCATTTATACCATGTTCGTCTTATATGTGATTTCGTATTTCTGTCACATATAAATCTTGCGCTTCGGAATGATCTGGCAAGTGCTAGCTAAACAAGGCTTATAGAGAAGAAATTTATGCAATTTTGCTTATTAGATGATCTATGAAGTTAAGGACAGGAGATGGAAACAATTGTCATTATATGCAATCATGGTTACTGTACCTACGTAGGGGCATATCGCGACTGCTCGAGCCTCAATAAAGAAGATATGTTATTTTGATCATGATGGAGATATGCTATCATACATCGAAGGGCCGTTCTGGAAACATTACTTGGAGCATGCTTCCATTTTTCTCGATTTATCCGAAACTGTGACGAGTGTTGTTGTTTGTGCACGTATTCAGCGATCTTCCCCCCTTTTTAGGTACTTTGGATATGTACCGCTTACATAACGCACACCATTAGCACCTGCAGTGGACCCACAGAGCCTTATGCACGGGCCACTTAATAAACATCAATTATTTGCTTCCGAAACTATGCACCAAAAGGCGACTCTACTCTAACCATCAAATTCCCAAGACCAGTAAGACAAGTAGAAGGGTGAACATTCATCGCGCAAGCCAATCTTCAACAGATCAAGAAAAGATGGCTTCGAGTCCACCCATTTCCACGTATGTGTCATTGCACTCCGACACATACATCTTCAGGGTTTGCTGTCGCTACGAATGACAAACTGTTCGCGTTGTTGCTAACTGATCTTTCTTGCGATGTGCAGCGTCTACGTCCGCAATCTTGAGGAGCGCGTCAAGCCGGACGCCCTGAAGTCGGCTCTGACCGCCGTCTTCTCCGAGTATGGAAACATCATCGACATCGTCATCAAGACAAACCTGAAGGCTAAGGGCCAGGCCTTTGTCGTCTTCGACAAACCCGAGTCGGCACATCAGGCCATTGAGGAGGTCCAGGGTTTCGAGCTGTTCGAAAAGCCCATGCAGGTCGCCCTTGCGCGGACGAGAAGCGACGCCACTGTGAAGAGCACGGGTAATGAGCAGGAGTTCGAGCAGCATCAGCGGAGGAGGTTGGCCGAAAAAGGTGCGTGTGATCCCCGACGATTGCTCGCCTTCTTGGTGGCGCAGAGCTAACGCAATTGGTTTTACAGAGAGGAAGAAGGCTGCCGAAGCGCAAGAAGAGCAGAAGCGACTTAAGCGACCCGGTGCTGTTTCAGCCGCCGAGGCTAACCGCCCAGCGAAGGCAGCACGCGGACCGGGCCTCAAGCCCACCGGCCCTGCTGCCAACGCCGTCGTACCCGACGAGTACCTCCCACCGAACAAGATCCTGTTCGTCCAGAATCTTCCCGACGACTACGACATCGAGGCTCTCACTGGTATCTTTGGTCGCTTCGAGGGCTTCCGCGAGGTGCGGTTGGTGCCTGGCCGCAAGGGTATTGCGTTTATCGAGTACGAAGCGGAAGCTGGTGCTATCACCGCGAAGGAGAACACTGCCGGTATGGCGCTGGCTGACGGCACGAAGTTCATGAAGGTCACATACCAGCGACAGTAAGTAGGTTTGGGACGTACGGCCCGAGTACAGGATCGATTCACAAATAGATACCCCTTTGGCCAGTAAGTGAATCAGAGTAAGCAGTGTTTCTTTGGCGCGAAAGTATATGGGCCGCGACTTGTAATTGCAGAAAACGCGTGCTGGCTGTCTTACAAGCTTGGAGACCAGTCCGCCGCCTATCAGAGCTGCATTGGCAGATCAATGAGTGAGGGCAAGGACTACAACCCCGTATTGGTATGCAAGTCCTTCTGAATTAATTTCGGCCCCTTTTCCTTGGCCGGGATTTCCTCCCTGAAGTAATAGCTTGAGCTCCTAGGAGATTGCATCGCCCTCATCATATCTGTGTCAAGTGATGAACTCAGCACCCTAGTACTAGGGTAAGGAATGAAGTCCAAGTGGGAGCAGCCGACTTTCATTCCTTTGCCTTCTTATCCTCGCCAGCCTT